>NW_019014661.1:2007371-2027038 GCF_000150535.2 Carica papaya | reverse complement strand
TGATCAACCTGTAGAGAAAAGAACGGTGATCTCAGTGGTATAAAATTTACATCGAACGGGAAGGGCCTCATCGGAGGCAAAAACTGAGGAGGGACGCGGCGGCGCCGTTGGGCTTCGGCTGGATTTTTCGGCCGTTTGGCCGGTGGTTTTGCTCCAGTTTGACCATAGGCGGACTCAGCATCGAAAAACGAGCAAGGGAGTGAAAATTTACCTCAATCGGTGGTCAAAAACTTCCCCGATGCGGCGACGGGTGACGGTGGCCGGCTCCTCTGGCGTCTGGTTCTTCTTCTCCGGCGAGGCACTGGCGGCTAGGGTTTTTGTGGTCAGGTGTGGGTGGGGTTATTTATACCCTTTGCCTTTTAATCTCAACCATCCATCAAGATTAAATCTGGACCATTCGATCGCGATTTAATTGGGATTAAATCTGGGCCGTCTATCGTGATGCAATCTGGGTCGTCCGTGCGCATGAATCTGGGCCGTCCGTGCGCATGGATACGTGGAACACGTTGTGGACTCTAGAGAGCTCTGGAGGCAGTGCTAGTCTGTAGGCAGCAGTACCAATCCTGTCTAAGATTTCAAAGGGTCCAATATATCGGGGGTTTAATTTTCCCCTCCTGCCGAACCTACTAATTCCCTTAAAAGGAGTGACCTTAAGAAACACCCGGTCGCCTTTCTCAAACACTAGGTCTCTCCTCCGGGTATCTGCATAACTCTTCTGTCTACTCTGAGCTATTTGAATGTTTTTCTTGATTTTAACTATCTTGGACGTGGTCTCCTCTACCAACTCCGGGCCGAACAATCTTCTATCGCCCACTTCCTCCCAACAAATCGGTGATCTGCACGGGCGCCCATATAACGCCTCATATGGAGCCATGCCGATGCTTGCTTGGTAGCTGTTGTTGTAGGCAAACTCTATCAGGGGTAGATGGTTGTCCCAATGGCCCCCGGAGTCAAAGACACAAGCTCGAAGCATATCCTCAAGCGTACGAATTGTCCTCTCTGATTGTCCATCAGTCTGGGGATGGAAAGCAGTACTAAGAGACAGCTTTGTTCCCATAGCTTGCTGGAAGCTACTCCAAAACCGAGAAGTGAACCTGGGAACCCTGTCGGATACTACTGTCACATGCAATCTGATTATCTCCCGGATATACATCCTTACCAACTTGTCCAATGAATCAGTCATCCTGATGGCTAGGAAGTGGGAAGACTTGGTTAGTCGGTCAACGATTACCCATATGGCATCATGTCCTGAACATACCTTGGGTAGCCCTGATACGAAGTCCATGGTTATATGTTCCCACTTCCACTCCGGGATCGGTAAAGGCTGAAGTAACCCACCTGGGCGCTGATGCTCTGCCTTGACCTGCTGACATACCAAGCATTTAGATACAAAGTCGGCTATGTCTCTCTTCATCCCATGCCACCAAAATTGGGGTCGCATGCTTTGGTACATTTTGGTGCTTCCTAGATGCATGGCAAACTTCGAGCTATGGGACTCCATCATGATGTCCCTTTTTAACTCACTGTCATCTGGGACACACACCCTGTCTTGGAAACGAAGTAATCCATCGGCAGATATTCGGTATTCTGAGCTCCCTCCCTGTTCTGCATCCTTCTTGCGGGCTACCAAGGCGGGGTCAACTGTTTGGGCTTCCCTTATTCTCTGAATTAACTCGGGCTGGACTGTCAGGCGGCCCAAACATGTGACTCTCTTCAGATCATGAATTCGAACCTGTTGTGTGGCCCCAATTGGTCTGCATTCTGAAACCATCAAATGGGCTAAGATACCTGCACTTTTCCTGCTGAGGGCATCTACTACCACGTTGCCCTTACCCGGATGGTATAAGATGTCACAATCATAGTCCTTAAGGAGTTCCATCCACCTTCTCTGATGCATGTTGAGATCCTTCTGAGTGAATATGTGTTTCAAACTCTTGTGATCGGTATAGATCTGAAAGGTCTCTCCGTACAAATAATGGTGCCAGGTTTTCAAGGCATGAATGATTGCGACAAGCTCCAAGTCATGGGTGGGATAGTTCTTCTCATGATTCTTTAACTGTCTGGACCCGTATGCTATAACCTTTCCATGTTGCATCAGGACACAACCTAGGCCCATATAGGAGGCATCACTATAAACTGTATATCCTCCCGATCCACTCGGTAAAGCCGACACGGGTGCAGTGGTCAGCCGCTTCTTTAATTCTAAAAAACTTCTTCCACAGTCCTCACTCCACTCAAACTTGGCATTCTTCTTTGTGAGTCGGGTTAGAGGAGCTGCTAGACTGGAGAATCATTCAACGAACCTGCGGTAATAACCTGTCATTCCCAAGAAGCTATGGATTTCCTTAACTGATGTCAGCTTCTCCCAGCCCAGTACCGCTTCAACCTTTTCGGGATTCACTGATACCCCTTCCTTCGATATGATGTGTCCTAGGAAGGCGGTCTGCTCAAGCCAGAATCCACACTTACTCAACTTCGCATATAACCTCTTGTTTCTAAAGACCTGCAAAACTTGGGCCAGATGGTGAGCATATTCTTCTCTGCTTTTTGAGTAGACTAAGATATCATCGATGAACACGATGACAAATTGATCCAAGAACTCTTTGAAGACCCTGTTCATCAAATCCATAAAGATTGCCGGGGCATTGGTTAGCCCGAATGGCATGACCAGGAACTCATAGTGTCCGTACCTGGTTCGGAAGGCCGTCTTGGGGATGTCTTCTGTTCTTATCTTCACCTGATGGTAACCTGATCGTAGGTCTATTTTAGAGAAGACTTGTGTACCCTGCAGCTGATCAAAGAGGTCATCAATCCCGGGGAAGGGGATACTTGTTTTTGATCGTGACCTTGTTCAATCCTCTGTAATCAATGCACAGTCTCAACGTTCCATCTCCTTTCCTTGCAAAAGTGACTCCGGCACCCCAAGGGGACACACTGTGTCTAATAAAACCACTGTCTTGCAGTTCAGTGATCTGTTTCCTCAGCTCTTCCATCTCAATGCGGCTCATGCGGTAAGGAGCAACTGAAATGGGCTGGGTACCTGGCTGTAGGTCTATAGTGAACTCGACTTCTCTGTCCACTGACAGACCGGGCAGTTCATTCGGAAACACATCTGGGAAGTCTCGGACTACAGGAATCTCTTGAATACAAATTTTCTTCTTGGGCTTGCCTAGTCAGAGAAAACAACAAGATTAAGGCACTAGAAGTTAAGAAAACTTGCCATCAAGGAATACGTACTGAATAGTTTTATTAATTTGTAAATGGCTCCTTGTTAGGAGGATTAAATACAACTTTCTTGTTGAAGCAATCTATGGTGGCGTGATACGCCGCTAGCCAATCCATTCCTAAGATTACATCAAAATCCCCCGTGTCTAACCCTATCAGGTCTACACTCAGTTTCCTATTTGCTATCTCCACGGCACAAGCCCTGTAGATAACTTCTCCTAGTAGTGTTTCACCCCCAGCAGTAGACACAAACAACAATGATTCAAGTTTATCAAGTGATACATTAATTTTGGAAGCAAAAGCATGTGAAACAAAAGAGTGCGATGCACCAGTGTCAAACAAAACATGAGCAATATGGTTACAGATAGTATACATACCCTGTACTACATCCGGGTCGGCGTCGGCATCCTGCTGGGTAAGGTTGTAAGCTCTGCCCTGGATAGGAGGCCCCCCTTGATTCTGGTTCCTCGAGCATTCTCTAGCATAATGCTGGGCACTGCCACAAATGCGGCAAGTGTTGTTGAGGCGGTAGCAGGGTCGGTCCCCGTGATCTCTGCCGCAGTGTTGATAGATTTTCCCACGTGCTGTCCTTGGAGCCTGAGGAGGGGCCTGGATGGCTGGTCTGGGCCTCTTATTTGGTTGGGCAGGCACAGTAGGTGCTGGCCTGTGGAACGGAGCTGAGGGTCGGGAACTCCCTCTTGGCTGAGGACAGGTGCTGAAGCTTCTTTCCACGATCTGTGCCTTTGCTAGGACTGCTGAATATGTCTTGAGTTCCAGTACTAACAAGTGTTGCCTGATCTCTGGGCGGAGACCCGACTGGAATCTCCTGGCCTTTCGGCCCTCATCCATCAATATCTCGGGGGAGTATCGGCCCAGCTCTAGGAACTTACGAGTATATTCTGATACTGTCATGTTTTCCTGAACCAGTTGAACAAACTCCATTTCCTTTAGGTGTCGGAGGTGCTCAGGGAGATACTTCGCATGGAAGGCCGCTAGGAACTGCTCCCAAGTGACTGGTGTAGGCAGGGTGGTCTGCTTTAGCTCCCACCAACGTCCTGCTTCCCCTACCAGCATGTAGGAAGCAAGGGCAGCTCTCTGCTCAGGAACTACTCCCAAGATCCTGAAAGCTCTCTCAGTCTCCGCCAGCCAGTACTGGGCCTCCTCAAAAGAGGATCCCCCTCCAAAGGTGGAGGGGTTCAGTCTCCTGTACCTCTGTATATAGCTCAGGTCGATTAAGGAAGGAGCGGGGCCCCGTGGAGGAGGGACTGGACCCGGCTGGGGATAGACTGGGGGGTCCTATGGTGGCACCTGCTGATATGTTGGGGGCACTAGGTCGTGCTGTGGCGGTGCCAGGTAGTACCGTGGCTGGGGCACCGGGTTGTACTGCGGCAGTGGTGCCGGGTGGTACTGTGGAGGAGCAGGCTCTTGCCAGGGTGGCTCGGGATCAGCCTGCTGTAGTAGAGGCTCAACCTGCGGTAGTGGAGGAGGGTCGGGTAACTTCCTTCTCTCCCCTCGCCCTTGCTGGGCAGCTATGAACCCTTCCATCATCTCAAATAACCTATCTACATCCTCCCGAAGTGAATTATCCTGGGCCGCTCGGTTTAATGGGGGTCTTCCTCTCCTCATCTCTCTGCACCTGCATTTCATAAGGAATGGTTGAGTAACGGTTTATCGGTTAATATTTCTCTAAGCATTATTGCATAAGGGATGGGTCCGAGGAACGCGGCTCTGATACCAACTGTAACGGCCCCGGAAATTTAAATGAAATATATGTATTAAAAATGTCAAATGCAGAAGCGTAATAAAAATTTTGATTAATATCCCTTACACAATAACCAAAACGTACTCAAAACATGAAAGAACAAACTAACTAAAAGAGATACTCAAGATAAAAACTATAAATATAGCTATGAAGTCTTTAGGCGTCCCCTTCGCCGTCTTCCTACGCAACGAGCTCGGGAACAATATATTCCTGATCTGAAATGGTTAAATAAGGAATGAGCTACAACAGCCCAGTAAAAACATCACACTATCTCACCGCCACGGAAGTAAAGGTGGGTAGAAAACAAAAATGACAAATGGAGCATAATTTATAACGAACTCGTTTATTAACATAAAAACCTTTACTATCCACTTACCTCGGCGAGATCCATGAAAACAACATATGAAAACAATAACCTTATAATATCATGAAATCATACACACTTTATAACATAACATATATCACACCTTTACATTTCAATCATCAGGAAACAGATTTCTTCTTTTACCAACCTACTAGTATCCCTGGTGATCCATAGGGTGTCGCCTCTATACGTGAACCATTAACATTTACAACCTGATTCTAGGGCCGTCCCCATACCCCGTCCGGTATGGGTGCCAAAATCATGAACCTCAATACCCCGTTCGGTATGAGGGTGAAACGGGCCGTCCCCATACCCCGTCTGGTATGGGCGCCAAAACACATAAGGTCTCCATACCCCGTCCGGTATGGGCGCCAAAACACATAAGGTCTCAACTATCAAATTCACAAGATATAAAGGAGTGGGTGGCACTAGTATAAATCAAAGCACGAGTAGTAGAATTATGAATAGAAACCGTACCATGAATAATAGTTGGCATTACCACAGCACCAGGTTTATCAAGGTGGAAGACCCTTCCTCTAGCAACGAGTCTTGCAACATCCCTATGCTTCTAAGACACTCCTTCACAAGGTGTTTTATAGTCCCGCACTTGTAACAAGCGTTGTTCAACTTATAACAAGTTGAGAAGGATTACCTTGAGGTGGAGGTGGGGCAGTAACTACAGCAGGAGCCATTTTGGGTCACTTATAAGTATGACCCTGGTTGATCTACATCTTCTTCTGTTAGTGTTGTGCTCTATCATTATGAATGTGTCGGTAATGGGCAGTAAAAAGCTCCTCAACCAACTGGGCATGCTCGAGGGCTTTCGCGTAGGTATTTGATCTCATCATGGCCACTAAGTCGAAGATGTTGGCCCTTAAACCCTTAAGATACTTCCAGACCTTCTTATTTTCCATGGCTATGATATTTGGGGCAAATATGGAAAATTGAATGAACTTGGAAGCATACTAGCTCACAGTCATGCTTCCCTGGTGCAGGTCTTGGAATTCTTCTTTTTTCTTCTCCTAAACATAAACTGGAAAAGAACTCTTGAGGAAGCATCAATAAACTGGTCACAATTAGTTAGAGTAAGCTGGGTGTCCTTCTACTCTTTAGTGAGCTCAAGGACAGAGAAACATTTCTCTATTCATATGATCCATACTTCTAGACCATGGGGTTTGGTCCACCATTAAAATGAAGAGGGATTAGTTTTTACAATTCTAAGATATTGTTCCAAGTAACACGATCATTATGACAATGGTCATTTGCAGTATGAGACTGGTCAATGTTGTGAGCAAAGTTATGGCCCATAGAGATCCCCATTTTGTAGGAATATCAAATTACTTGCGGGCATCAAGTGGACATGACTTGCATCTAGCAAGCAATCGTGACCTGCAGGACGCAAGTGGACATGACGTGGGCGTGCATGAGAGGTAATGACTACGTGATAGATTGCCCAATAGGACACGCAAGTGTACAAGTTCGCAGACGTGACCGTCTATGATAGGACTTTTTCGCGTGCGTTACTGGTGTGCAGTGATGGGACGTGCATTACAAGTGTATGCACGGGGCTTGCAGGTGTGGGGGCTATCATGTTCGTGCGTATGCCCATAAGTATTTCCAGCAAGGGCTGCCCAGGGGTCCGTTTTTCATTTTTTTTTGTTATTGAATAAAATATCTTTACTCATTCCATACCCATTTTTATTTCAATTTCAATTTCTAATTTAATTTATCAATTATCAATTTTTTAAATTACCAATTTGTCCTCAGACCACTACCTATTTGAGGAAATTCTCCCCTTATTCATGCTTGTTGGCATCCGCAAAGGCCTCTTGATGTGCATATGCCTGTCAGGTCAGCGTAACTCATGCCACCAGTTGCACAAAACAGCTGGCCTCTGGGGCATGTGCTGAGGCACAATGGGGCACCCTCACACACATATTTACGCACATAAGTGTGCAACTCGCATAAGCATGCACACTCGCATTGCATGCGATGCCCGTTCTCGCGCATGTTCTCTTAGCACCTCAAGGTGCCCAACAGAACCTCGTACTCTAATCCACAACACACTGCGTGTGCAGTGTGCCAAGGGGGCCTATTCCCGTTGATGTGATATTGGATGGCCCAAATTTGGTGTTAAGGATGCCAACCTTCATCAAGGAGGAATCCAGCAGGTCCAAACTCAAACAGAAAAGTAAGTTCCAATTCCCTAAACGGGAACGCCCAGAATAGGAAAGTAATTTGATCCCTGACTACTTTTTTAATTGAGATTATTCCAAGAGATAGGCCACATTCATTCAAGCCAAAAGACTTAAAGCCTAAGTAAGATGAATGGGCTTAAAGAATTATAATAAAGCCTACGCCCGAGGAAGATGGCCCACATGAACCAAGCGTGTGCAACCCACATGCTCACAATAATGTACAATCCTGGAAGAAAAGCAAAAACAAAGACTAGGGAAAATAAATAATGAAATAAAAAATGCCATGGACTTATCGATAAGTTAATCCCTACTCCTTAACTCAACAAGACTTCTGAATACTACTGCTTCCCAAAGAACTTAAATAAGCTAATTTTAGCAAAAATACTAAAAGAAGAAAAGCCGAAGCTCTCAAGAATTCTCTCACATTTATTCCCATATGGTGTGTTTACATCCTAAGGGCAAATGTCTATTTATAGTTTTTCCCAGACAATCTAGATGAAGACAAATTCTTGAGATAATTGTAACATCCCATCTATTGCTGCACTTAATTAATTTGAAAAATTTTATTTATTCGGGCCTTTAGGCTGCATAGAACTCATTTAATTTACTCCACATATTATTTATCGTAAAACGTGAATCTTGCTAATTTTAATTATTTTGATTTTATTTATTTTAATTATTTTTATTTAATTGCATTTATATTATTTATTTATTTTAATAAAAAAATTGAAAAATTCAGAGAAAATGATGAAATGAAAAAAAAATCCCGCAAGGAGGGAAAACTGCCCGCGCGGGATGCTTGCGCACTATGCGCACATGCACATACGTACAGTAAACGCGGGACATGGACATAGTGCATGCGTCCCATCCGCGCGCGTGCCACGGGGTCAGAGCCTGCGCTGGTCCTGATGCGCACAAGCAGGTCGTTTGCGCGTCACCTCGCGCACAGCAGACATAGGACGTGCGCACAACCCATTCGCTCTCCCAGCACGATGTCAGACCTTGCACGTGTCCTGTTGCCCACAAGCGGGCTGTCTGCGTGTCACCTTGCACGAGGATAGGTGGTGTAGACTGTGCACGTGCCATCCATGCAGTAGGCCTGCAAAGATAAGTCCTTGTGCGCCTTGGGCCTATGTGCAGTGGGTACGTGTGGCGCTCAGCGCACCAAGGCCCTATGTGCGCAAGCTAGCCTCTCCGCGCGTGGAAGGTGGCCTATGCACCTGCAGCACGTGAGGCAGGCCACTGCCACCTCAAGCAGTTCGCCGCTATCACCTCGGCCGATACACCGCTGCCACCAGTAGAGGGGACTTTCTTCCCTTGTTTTTCGTGCAGAACATCTTTTTCCTCTCTCTCTTCACCGAATTTTGTCACTTGGTGTGAATCTAATAGTTCTAAATTTTTATAAATAGGTCTTCCTTTCCCACTCTTCCCAACACTTCCATTCTTCTATTCTTCAAGACTTTGAGAAAGAGAAGGAGAGAGAGAGTGATTTAGAAGGAGAAAGAGGGAAAGAAAAAAAGAACAATGAAGGAGGAAATATCAAAGTTTTGATAAGGAATGTAGTATTTCTTTCGATGTCTTAAAGAGTATTTTTAGATAAAGAAAAATTATTAACTTATGATAATTATGACTTTGCCTGTTTTTCATGCTTGTGTATTTGTAGGTCTTATAAGCTGAACTGTTCTTGTTTTCAAGCATGCTATGTGATTTATAGACACTTGATGTTTTGCATGTAATAAAATTAATATAAAGTCGGTATTGTTATCTTGAAAGATAAAAGTAACAAAAAAAAATAGAATGAAGCATGAATGGTCCGAAGTATGTATCTGTACTGACATGCATAATGCATCAAGTGTCTCGTTAGGCTTTTTATTTCTAAGGGGTATCTGTTCCTCTAACCCCATCTAGGGTATCTGTGTTCCCCTTCCCCATCTGATTTGGAAAAACATATAAGAACCGCTTTTTGTGGATGACAGCGTACCCTCTGACGAGATTGGTGATGCGAATATCTGTTAGAGGTCATTTTTGGAAAAGTACTGTCGTGACTTTAGATATTTGATAGGACCAATATGGTTGGTATAGCCGTGGTCGTAGATCGTACCATTGTTTGGTCAGCCGGAGTTGTGCCTTAGCAAATTGTCGTTATCTGTATCTGATCTTGTCATTCCATATGGGTAGTTAGATATCTGTATCTGCCTTCAAAGATGGAAGTTATAATGACTTCATGAAGTATGACATAAAAATCTGAGCATTTCCTGATTTATTTGATTTTCTTAATTATCTAATTTGATGTGTGTCTGTTTTGATTATGCTAACGTACTATTTACTTAATAAATAAATTATTTTCATAATATAAGATAGGTTTACGAAGTAGCCAAATGGTAAGTATTTTTGTTAAAATAAGTCACCTTTCCCATAAGAATTATGAATCAAGTCATGACATGCATCAACAAAATAAACATATTGGCAAAGTATGGTGTATTTTCTATTGTTATCACTAACCATTTTCCTTTTCATGAAGGTTGAGATTCGAGAACAAATCCTTTTGAAGAAGGAGGGATGATGTCATATTGGATGGCCCAAATTTGGTGTCAAGGATGCTAATTTACATCAAGGACGAATCCAGCATGTCTAAACTCAAATAGGAAAGTAAGTTTTGGTTTCCTAAAGGGGAATGTTCAGAATAGGAAAGTAATTTCATTCTTGACTACTTTCACAATTGGGATTATTCCAAGAGATGGGCCAAGTTTGTTCAAGCCAAAAGACTTAAGGCCCAAGTAAGATTAATGGGTTTTAAGAATTGTAATAAAGCCCACACCCGAGTAAGATGGCCTACGTAAACCAAGCTTGCATAGCCCATATGCGCGCAGCAAGGCCCACGCACAAGCAAACCCAACAACTCTGTTGCACAACCTAGAAGGCCCGCAAGCATCGTGCATGGAGCCCGTTATGCACGTGCAAGCCTAAGGGGCTGAACACGCGCACCCCACATGGACGGGTTAGGAACTGGGCAAACTGGGCCAGCCGGCCCAGCGTGTGACCTGTGGCCCAACTTCCAAGTCTGCTATCCGCAGCCCATGCAGAACGGCTGGCCCGAGTTGACCAAATCCAACTGGCCCGTTCTCCACCCAGTTTAATTAATTAAGATATTTTTAATTTTTTATTTTTTATTTTGAAAAGACTTTGAGACCCACTTTTAACTATCTACATTTTAAATTTAAAAACCCATATGCCTAAATTAATATTCCCATGTGTTTTACATGAAAATCACATGAGATAAGTATTAGGTTATTTTAATTATTATTTTATTGTAAATTATATCCTTACAATTATTTAATTATTTTTTTGGGATAGGATAATTATTTTATTATGTAATTATCCTAGATTTAGATAGATTTTTATCTAGGGTATTATTTTACTAATTTATTTCAAGAGTTTAACTCATTTAGATTGCCCGGGAAAGGCTATAAATAAGCATTTGGCCATAGATTATAAGACACCAATTACAATCAATTTGAGAGACATTCTTAGCTTAGCTTTCTCTACTAGCATTTTTGCTAATTTAGCTTCCTCAAGTTCTTGGGAAGCAGGAGTCTTCAGAAGTCTTGTTGAGCCAAGAAGCGGGGATTAACTTATTGGTAAGTCTGTGGCATTTTTCTCTTCTTTGTTTATTTTTTCTAGTCTTTATTTTTGTATTGCTTTTAGGATTGTAGATTTAATTAGAGGGAAGGGATTATCTAGGCGGTTAAAGTTCGATATTGCATAACATTGAGTGGGTTATAGGAGTTTATTCTATCCTCCCCATACCCTCCTACATCACCTATGCTTTTGAGCGCCTAAGAAGGGTCTCGTGCGCATTCCCGCACAAGTAAGCTGTGAGTTCCCATCTTTACCGGAATGTTTCTGCCTGGCATGATCAATGGAGGCATTTGGGCTCTATCAACAATTTTGTTTCAATTTTCCATTCAATTTTGATCATTTAAAATTTTTTTTCCACCCCAATCCATTCTTATACATTAATTAAACATCAATCATCATTAAAACAGCACAAAACATTGAATTACATAAAGAAAATATGCATGAATACACTCACCCATTATTTTCGTTAAAACCACAAGGACAGTTTGATTTTATTCAATTTTTACTGATTAAATGCATATATAAAGCTCAATACTTGTATTCACTAAATCACTATCCATCTTACCTCAACGAAGACAACTATTTGGGCCTAAACGCATGAGTGGAAGGAATCTATAATAGGGAAAATGTTCTATAACTCCGCCAGGTAGTGACTGTAGAGTCAGTTGTGAAGTTTGGATGCTTTCATTATTTTAGAAACAATTATACCATTGAAATTCATTTCTTAAGACTCCTAAGATCTTAATCTAACCATTTACTACTTAGAAATGAAATGGAATCGAAGATAGAAACAAAATTTAGAAGGAAAATACAGGATTACTATCGTTGTCTTTGTGTTCAGGTGCAATTGAAGGAATGCTTCAGGCTGAAGCTTACTGCGATTTTTTGGGTTCATGTGGCTATGAACAATTATGTTGAGACACTAAAGAAGAAAGGGATGACACAATATAAGAGGAATAGAGCTTACCTTAACCAAAAAGAAGCAAAATTCCCTCCTACAAACTCGCACAACTCTCCTTTATATGCTTTGTTTTCTGTCTTACTTTCTCACTCATTTTTTCTCTTCTGATTTTTCTCTAATCTCTCAATTTTTACTCTCAAATTTCTATTTTTCTCTTCTTGATCAAATCAGGAAGAAAGAGGTCAGATTAGGAAGCATGTAAATGGTATTTACATCGATTGTTAGCCCTTGGATCACATGCAAATGATCCAGGCCATTACTCTCCCAAAGTGGCCAACAACATAAGGAGAAAGAAGCTGTAGCTCAACAATTGGCTAGGCAATTGACCTTCTCTGAAAGGTGGTTGGGACACCACAACATTTGCGATTTAGTGGTGTGACATCCTAGATACCAGGTGGGATAAAAAAAAGCCTAATAATAGAACAGATACAAATAATATCACTTACAATAAAATTTGAGTTTCAAATTTTACAATTGAGACGAAAATGATGGTTGTAAAAATACATATATATAAAAGTTTATAGAGAGCAACTTCTTTCATTACCAGATTATTTCATTAGAGTGCGGATACATAATACACTCGTAATCTTCCTAAAGATCTTATGATGGATCCAAACAAGCTTCAGTGGGCAACTCAGCAAGCAAATAATCACTTCCATCATCTAAAAGGGGACATGAATTGGTGTGAGTTCCAAATAACTCAATAAGGAAAATAGTATTTAAAGTAAACTACTAAGGTTTTCAAAGGTTATTAAACTTTAAAGTATAACATTATCATATAGACAAGTGACTTACCTCTTATACTTATCATAGAACGGGTTCATTTGAAATATTAAGAAAGCATTTATTTTTATTTTAAAACTAATTCAGAACATTGGTGTTTAAATCATAACATAAAGTAAAGATAGAGCAATATAACATAAAATAGTCATGATTCAACCAGGTAGTGTAATAGAAGCTAGTTGAACTAACTAAAAGCATGGCAATGTAATGATGGAACCGGGATGAACATATCACGAGAAACTACTAAAGCATGGAATATCAAGCAACTGTTCTAGCCATTTCATCAAGTGGTTAAATTTTATTTACATCTTTTATAGATCTTCATGCAAAGCCGTTCTAACTTAGATCAGCTTAGGGTAGAAGGCATCACCGACTTCCACTGTAAATGGGCAAACATATTCATTTTCATATAAGATATTTCAGATATAAACTAATGAAAATAGTTTTACTTTGCCACTATGGCCCCTACAGATCAGATAAGCCCAATGACCATGATCTTACTTCACTACTGTGGTTCATACAGTTCCGATTGTAAATCCACTCTCATTTGAGGGAACGCCAATACCATTCATGGGGAGCGGTTCACTAACAGATTCAGATACAAATTAAAATACAAAAGCAGAAACCCCTCAGAGATGATGCTCAAATGTATTTTTCCATTCTTTCCTCTTTCTTTACTGATTTTATTTCACAATTAATCACGAACATAGAACTCAGTGGGGGTCTAATAACATATCCTGGCCTCAAGTGCTATTCTACCCAGACATAGCCATTAGGTCATCTTCTTGAGCCGAGGCCCAATAAAATGATCCTCTCCACCATTACCCAAGGGCAAGGCAGAGGTCCAAACCCGTACATAGTTCAAACAATTAAATGTTAAATCAAACATGCAATCATTTTTACAGAACACTATCAATATATATTCTCACTTATATCAGATAGCCGATAAATCGCATTTAAATTCATGCATAAAAAAAAATTAAAAATCACTAATTAATTATCTAGAAATCTATTTAAAAAAGTATGAGAAAATACTCAAGAAATCTCTTATCGAAACCTTTAATGCTTTTTTGCAGTCCTACAGAAAAAAGATTTAAAAATTGCTTCTTAATTTGTGAATCATAAGAAGAAATCCTAACTCCCGGTCTCCTACACAATTTTCCCCAAAACTTTTCTTTAAAGGAAGGGCCCTTTAAATAATTTTTTAGATGAACGAGAGTCGTCGGATCGCATGGGCAATCAACGACCACAAATTGGCCAAGTGGTCGATCAACCACTACATGAGGCCCACATGCACGCCCTGTGGCGGCCATGCTCGCCCAACTAGGTGGACGTGACGGATGGGATAACACTTTCATCCATTGATCACACGATGTTACTGCGAGTGCTGAGGGCTAACATGATAGCTAGCGGAACACGCAGGCACTCCAGCACCCAGACACGTGTAGGCAGTCTGATGCGACAAACTTTGCAGCGCGCATGCATGTGTTCTGGCTTTCATGCACGCACATTGTCAAGTCAAGTGACAACCCCACGTACACAACTGGCACACGAGTGCGGGCACACAGGTGCAAGGGCATGGTTACACAGGCACGCAAGCTTGCGGGTCGTTTCTATTATTCGCACGCTTTTCCTGCACTATTTTTCCATTTTTTTTATTTTTTTTCATTTTTTTGAAATTTCGAATAATTTTTAGTGAAAATAATAATAAGTAAAAGGACCAATAAAGTAAAAAAAATATGTCTAGGAGAAATAAATTTTGAATATTGATAAATATTTAAATTTAATGTCAAAGGCCGTAATGCCCAAAAATATGAAGTTTCAAAAAATTACTGCATTTGAACATTAAGGTTTCAGGGTGTTACATCCTCTCCACCTTACAAAAACTTAGTCATCTAAATTTGAAAAAAGTTTTTAATCTTCCATCTCCCACGTTGATTCATCTAGAGTGTGATGCTGCCATAGCACCTTGACCATCGGAATCCTCCTATTTTGCATAACCTTCTCCATCTGATCAATGAACTCGGTAGGGTCCACAGAAGCCATGTATGAACGGACCAGAGTTTGCTAATGCAGGATTATGTGAGACGGATCATGGGGATACCTTATCAGCATGAAGACATAGAAAACATTATGTAGGTCAACAAATTCAGGGGGCAAAGCAAGGTGATATGCCACGGGATATACATGCTCTAAAATCTTAAAAGGCCTAACAAAACGAGGACTCAACTTTCATCTCTTTCCAAACTGCATTTTTCCCTTGTATGAAAAGACCTTGAGGGAAACATGGTCACCAATAACAAATTCCAGAGCTCTCCTTCTATTGTCAACATAACTGTTCTGATGACTCTAAGTGGTAATGAAGCTTTTACGGATGATTCAACCTTGTCAACAGTCTCCTAGATGTAATCCATTTCAAGGAGATACTTTTTCCCAATTTCATTCCAATAGGTTGGGGATCAACAGGGCCTACCATAAAATACTTCAGATGGAGTCATACCAATATTAGAGCAATATTTGTTGTTGTTCGCAACCTCAGCACGAGGGAGATGCTGATCTCAACTGCTACCAAAATCCGGTACATAGGCACGCAGCATGTCCTCCAAGGTCTAGATGGTTTATTGAGACTACCCATCAATTTATGGATGGTAGGTAATGCTAAAGTAAAGGCTGGAGCCAAGAGTCTCTTAACAACTTTCCTAAAAATGAGAAGTAAATTGAGGATCCCTATGTAAAACCACAAAAACTGGGACAATGTGGAGTCAGAAAATCTCCTCAACATACAACCAAGCTAACTTACTGGTTGAGTCAATAGTCTTGACTGAAAAAAGATGAGCAGATTTGGTCAATCTATCCACGATGACCCAAATAGCATTACAATATGAACTTGTTCTTGGAAAACCTATGATTAAGTTCATAATTACATGCTCCCATTTCCATTCTGGGATGGGGAGACCTTGCAGAAGGCCACTGGATCTTTAATGCTCTGCCTTGATCTTTTAACACGTGAGACATCAGGAGACAAATTCAACAATGTTTTTCTTCATACTAAGCCACCATAAATGGTGCCTCAAATTTTAATACATCTTTGTACTTCCAAGATGGATAGAAAACGTGGATGCTTTGGCTTCCTTCAGAATATTCAATATGAGTTGAAGGTCATAAGGTACCCATATTCGATCTTGGAACTGGTACAGTCCATAATTGGTTATTCTAAAGTCGCTGATTTCCTTGGATGCATACTTGTCTATATGCTTCAAGATTTTAGATCTCTTGCTTGAGCTTCCCAAATTCTCGAGAAGGGAGTTGATTGGATCCAAATTTGAGTAACTTATGTACCTTTGCTGTAATGATTCAGTCAGAGACCATGAATTGTTGCTAGTATTTCTCAGCTGAAAACCATTAACTGGGCCAACATGGCTAAATCCTTTTAACTAAGGGCATCAGTGACTACATTACTCTTACCTGGGTGGTAATAGGATCTTATAATCATAGTCTTTTAAGATGTCCATCCAACACCACTGTCTTATGTTCAACTCTTTTAGGAAAAATAAATACTTCATACTTTTGGAATTGGTGTAGATTGTAAAAGTTTGACCATATAAGTAGTGGCATCATATCTTTACGGCAAATATAATGGCAGCAAGCTGAAGGTCATGAGTGGGGTAGTTACGTTCAAGCAGCTTTAGCTGTCTGGAATCATATGCTACTACTCGACCATGTTGCATGCATGCACATCCCCAACCAACATAAGACGCATCATAAAAAATTTAAAATCGACAGATATTGTCAGGAAGGATCAACACTAGAACAATGGTAAATCTATGTTTAAGTTCAACAAAACAATCTTCACATCTTTTAGCCCAATCAAACATGACACCTTTTCTGGTGAGACAAGTTAAGGCACAGAAAATACTGGAGAAGCCTTTAATAAAGCACCAGTAATATCCTGTCGGTCCCAAAAAGCTACAAACTTTTATGACATTGGTTGATTGGCTCCAATTGATTACAACCTTGATCTTTGAAGGATCAACTAAAACTCCATCACCAGAAATCATATTACTAAGGAAAAAGATTTTGTACAACTAAAAAGAGCATGTACTTAACTTGGCATAGAGTCGGTGTCATCAGAGAGTATCTAAGACTTGATTTAGGTGAACAACATGTTCTTGAGGACTCTTGGAATATACTAGGATGTCATCAATAAAAATGATGACATATTGATCTAGTGCAAACTTGGAAACTTGATTTATATGGTCCATGAATGCTATAGGGGCATTGATTAAACCAAAGGGCATGATCCGGTATTCAAATTTACCATACTTATAGCAAAATACAATTTTGGGAATGTCTTCGACCTTAACCCTCAACTGGTGATAAGTCGACCTGAGATCAATCTTAGAAAAAACTGATGAACCCTATAATTGGTCAAACATGTCATCAATACGAGGTAAGAAATACTTACTTTTGATGATCATCTGATTAAGTTCTCGATAGTCCATACATAGCCTAAGAATCCCATCCTTCTTTTTCACAAAAAAACCAGGCCACCCAAGGAGAATGACTTGGTATGATGAAACTTTTTTCCTTTAATGTTGTGATATGATGTTCTAGCTCCAGGAGTTCCATTCAGCCCATTCGATAGATGGTTTAGAGATAGGCTATGTCCCTAGGACTAGGTCAATGGAGAACTCAATCTTCTGCCAGGGTGGCATATCTTGTAGCTCCGTAGGAAAAATATCTGAGGAGTTATAGATGATGGGGATCATTTGTATTGATGGCTTAGGATATATGTGTCTATATATGGTAAAGGTTAGAAAAAAACAGGTAATTTTAAAATTTAAGAAAAATCCTTTCCATGCAAATACTTAAACAAATAAAATTTATAAACATTTAGACTATATTTATTCACAAAACAAAATCTTCTTATAGTTTTAAGGTTGTTTTTTTTGGGCGAGCCAAGGGTTACATATTTGTCATCACAGTTGATAACCACTCGATAGTTTTCTAACCAGTCCATTTCTAATATTACATCAAATCTGAAAAAATCTAAGAGTATAAGTTAGTTCTTTACTTGAAACGTTCACTCTACAGTTCTTATGTAACACCTCGAGTTTTTGGTCCTTAATGGATTTTAAAACTACGATATTTTTAGTCTACTACAGTGTGGAATTTTTAATTTTAGATTTACAAGCCTTTTTATTTTAATTATCTTGTCCAAAATTTTATTTGAGTTTGCCCAAAATTTTAGAAGAAAAAATGAAAAAAAAAACAGCTAAGGAAACTCAGACAATTACTGCAACCTGTGACCGTGGAAAACTCATGTGGGCAGGCCAGCGCGACTGTGCGCACAATGCAGTGCGGTTACTCTCGTGCATAGCTGTGTTGTGATATCCCATATGCAAATTAAGGCAAATGGATGTTAGATATAGATTTAGAATAACGAGTGCATAATAAAATTTTATACAGCGGAACAATTAATACAAATCCCTTACAAATATATATGATTTCCAATTACATACATAAAATTAAGGTAGAAAATGGCTATAAAATACAAAAAAAAAAACAAAACACAAAAGAATGCCACTTCTTTCACTATGCTATTGGACTCATCAGATTGCGGAAATAATCATGCACTCAAATTCTGTGGATCCACACGATCATCATAGACTTCCAAGGGTAGGTCAGTCTATGGTTCCTCATTTTCTTTCTCAAATGAGGGGGGCATGGAAAGAGTATTAAATTAACATCATAAGGTTTTAAAGGTGAATTATTTTAACTTAAACGCTTACCATTTGGCAACCTCGTAGACCGGTCTTACATTATGAAAATAATTTATTTATTAAGAAAATAGTACATTAATATAAACAAATCAAGCATACATCATGCCAGATAATAGAAAAAATCAAATAAATTATGAAATACTAAGATTTTTGTATCATGCTTCGCGAAATCGTTATAACTTCCATCTCTGAAGGTAGATACAGATTTCTAACTACCCAAGTGTAATGACCAAATTAGATACAGATATAGTAATTTGCTCGGGCCCATTTTCGAGTAGCAAAACCACGGTATGACCTACGACCACAGCCATACCAACTATAATGGCCCTATCAGATATCTACAATCACGACAGTACTTAGCCAAGGGTCACCCCTAACAGATATTTGCGTTACCACTCT
The DNA here is from genome assembly GCF_000150535.2 of Carica papaya. The sequence goes on along the minus strand of NW_019014661.1, from coordinate 2,007,924 downwards.
TATCAGAGGGTACACCATTATCCACTGGGAGTGGTCCTATTATGTCTTTTCAGACCAGATGGGGGAGGGGGAAACAAATACCCTAAAGGGCAAGGGGAACAGATATCCCTTAGAGATAAAAAGCCTAATGAGACACTTGATACAATATGGATGTCAATACATATATATATTTCGGACCATTCATGTTTCATTCCTTTTTTCTCTTTTTTTTTATTATTTATTTTTACCAAGTAATAATACCAACTTCATATCATATTTTATTACATGTAAATCATTATGTATCTATAATTCACATGGCATGCTTGAAAAACAAGAACAATTTGACTTATCTGAACTATAAACACAAAGGCATACAAGAAGGCAAAATCAAAATCATCATGTTTAATAATTTTATTTTATCTAAAAATATCCCTTAAGACATAAAAAAATATTAAATTCTTTACCGAAACCTTGATGTTTTCTCCTTCACCGTTCCTCTTTTCTTTTCCTCCCTTCTTTCACTAGATTACTCTCTCTCTCCTTTTCTCTCTCTAGTCTAAAAAATGAAAAAATG
>NW_019014661.1:1979736-1998200 GCF_000150535.2 Carica papaya | reverse complement strand
GAATCGAAAGCATACCTGAAAGATAGTCGGTATGCTATGGCAACATGCTCATCAAGATGGAAGACTCTTCTTGGGCAATCGATCCTCCATAAAATATTGCGTGCTCTTGCACTTGCAGCAGAAATTGTTCACTCAGTGGCAGGGTCGACTACCATGGTTTCACCCGTAGTGTTAGCATGTTTGAGTAAACTAAATAGGGTTACTAGGAGGTGGGGGTGGGACAATAGTAGGAACTATACGAGGTCGTTTATTAACACGGTCAGGATGAGTCATCTTCCTCTTTTATTGCTATTGCGTTTGGATATGTTATGTGCCGATAATAGGCCGAAAAGAGTTCATCAACCAATTGGGCATGCTCAAGAACCTCTGCATAGTTATCATAGCAACTCAGTCAAAGATATTCGCTCTCAAACCCTTTAAATTTGAGTCTTCTGGCTCTCAGTGGCTACAATCTCAGGGGCAAACTAGGACGATTAAAAATTCAAGCAGCATACTGGCTGACAATCATGCTTCCATGACTCAAGTCTTGGAATTCCTCTTCATTTATTTCTTGAACATAGACCGAAAAAAATTTCTTAAGAAAGGCATCCAGGAAGTGGTCCCAAGTAGTTGAAGTCGGCAAGGCACCCTTCTTAAGCAGCCACCAATGCTTGACATCTCTAGTGAACATAAAAGCTGTTAAGGGAACCTTATGCTATTTAGTGAGTTCCAAGATGGGAAAAGCTTTTCAATTTGCATGATCCATACTTCTGCGGCCATGCCGTCAGTTTAACATTCCAGATACCTGGTGGGGTATAAGGGTGCCTAATAACAGAAACAAATACGAGTGCAATAGAAAAATATATATAGTGGAAACTAGAAATCCCTTACAACCAAAATATAGGAAAATTGTTTATACAACTAAGACCAACAAGGGGTCATCGAATAAATATATACACAAAAGTCACTTATAAAAATATTGTTTATCAAAGTGTGGACAAAATAAGTAGTCGTAAATACTCTAGGGATCCGAAGAGGGGAAATAAGCTTCAAGGGGCAGCACTGTGAGCATCTCATCATTATCATCATCTGGGAGGTCCTAGCATGGAAAGGGTGAGTTCCATGAAACTCAGTAAGGGAAAAAGTATTAAAATTACACTACTATGGTTTTAAAATTTATTAGCCTTAAATGAACATGCTTACCCAATAAATAACTTACGTTAGAGATCAATTGAGGAAGGATAGATTTGAACATTTAGAAAACATTTATTCTTTTAGGAAAACCCATTAAACATAGCAATAGTCTGTAGAGATAGATAAAATCAGAAAAGCTTTTAAACATTACTAAACAAAAAAACAATCTACAAAGAATAGGCAGAGTCATGTTTTCAATTAAAAACACAACACAAGAAATAATAGTATGTCTACATCTTTTACCATTTCTTCGCGTGAAGCCGTTTTGACACATATCTACTAAGGGTAGAAGGGATTCCCAACTACCACTGTGAATGATGCCATTTCATTTCATATCAGCATGTCTTGGTGTGCCAAGCCTCAGCATGTTTTGGTGTGCCAAACCAATATAGTGGTGGGATCTATGACCACAACTGTATGTCGCCATTGTGGCCCTTACATATTAGTTTACAATTTTGCTCTCATCAAAAGGAATTCTCATCATTCACAGGGAGCGGTTCACTAGCAGATTTAGATTTAGAGACGAAGGCAGAAATATAAGTGGGTTATTTATATTTACCTCGACACAACAACCAGATTCAACGAATATAAAACAAATCAACATAACGTAATATAATAATGCACATACTTTGAAAATTAGATAAGATAGCAAACAATATCATGCATCATCATAGTTCAGTTAATTTATCTAAAAAGAGCACTTAGAGATATAAGCAAAAATACAAGATCCCTTACTGACACTTGGTGAGTAACCAGATTCCTAGAAGTGGATAGGAAGGATGTTTTGTATGAAGAACTCCTTTGTGACTCCTATAAAATTTCCCCTTGCTTTCTATCTCTAGAACTCCACTCTCTCTCTAGAACTTCACTTTCTCTATCTAAAATGAATATAAGAAGAGAGAAAAATAGAAGTGGGTGAAAAATGAGGGGGAGGGGTCTACTTTATAATTTTTAGGGATCCTTGGATGTGTGCCACATGGCACACATCATATTCGTCCACATGGCAGTAAGGGAGAGGTTGCCACAGTGGGACCCACGCGACAAAGGGTGCCATGCTTTATCAGCACGCAGGGCATGGGTGCGCTTTTAGCACAGTAAGCACACAGCACCCATGCAGGCACTGGCGAGCATGCATGCTTGCAGAATTCCATGCAGGCGCTTGTGTGCATGCACCTATGCGTGCACTACCATGTAGGCTCGTGGTCACGGGAGTTTTCTCGCACATCTAGGAATTTTCCCCTAGCTTTCACTTTTCTGATTTTCAACCTTTTTCCTATCTCTTTCCTGAAAATACCAAAAAATCTACGCGCACATATTTTTTAAAAATTGTCTAAACATGGGTTAGTTTTAAAAGCATGCATTTATAAAATATACACAAAATATTAAATACAAATTGCCTTAGGTCTCAAATAGAGTTTTCAACACTACTTTAAGTGCAGAGGCCTCGGGGTGTTATAGTCAGGCCCACCATTGAAGTGAAGAGGGTTCAGTTTCCTAAATTTTAAGATGTTCTAAGAGATGGTTCAATCGACAAGATGATGGTCATTTACAGGAGGTGGTTGATCATTATGGGCACGATTGTGACCTAAATAGTGGTTATATCATGAATGGCTCGGAATAGTTCTGTAAACTCAGTTTGGGTTGAAGCATCCTAGGCCTCATATTGTTCTACAAAAGGTCTCCCTCAAGTCATTATTCCTATAAAAGGGAGACAAAAAGGTTTTAGAAAGAAAGTTTCATAGCTAGGTTGAAAGAAAGAGATTATTTCTAATTCTAAAAATTCCCTAATATTTCTCTAAATCTAAACTTTAGACCTCAGAGTAAGGAATTTTCCAAGAATCATGCTTTGATACTAACTGTGACATCCCAAATATCTAGTGGGAAAAAAGGGAGCTTAATAATAGAACAGATATGAGTGTAAATAAACAAATGCATATGCAGCAAAAATAATATCCCTTACAACAAACTTTGAGTTTTAAATTTTACAACTAAGTACAAGAAGATGGCTACCAAAATACATATGTATAAAATTTTATGGAGAACACTTCTTTCATTACAAGATTTTTTCATTAGAGTACGGACAGATAATGCACTTGTAGTCTTCTTAAAGATGTGAGAATGGATCCAAACAAACTTCAATTGGCAACTCAACGATCGAATGATCACTTCCATCATCTAAAAGGGGACATGGATTCAGGTGACTTCTAAATAACTCAGTAAGGGAAATAATATTTAAACTACACTACTAAGGTTTTCAAAGGTTATTAAACTTTAAAGTATAACATTATCATATAAACAAGTGACTTACTTCTTGGACTTATCACATAACAAGTTCATTTGAAATATTAAGAAAGCATTTATTTTTCTTTAAAAACTAATTTAGAACATTGATATTTAAATCATAACAGAAAGTAAAGACAGAGTAGCATAACATGAAATAGTCGTGATACAACAAGAAAGTGTAATAGAAACTAGTTGAACCAACTAAAATCATAGCAATGTCATGATAGAACAGGGAGGAACATATCACAAGAAACTACTAAAGCATGGAACATTAAGCAACTGTTCTAGTAATGTCATCAGGTCGTTAGTTTCATTTACATCTTTTATAGATCTTCACGTGAAGCCGTTTTAACTTATATCAGGTGAGGGTAGAAGGGATCCCCAACTATCACTGTGAATGGGCAAATAGTGTCATTTCCATATCAGATATTTTAGATATAAACTAATGACCATGATCGTACTTCATCAGTATGGCCCCTACAGATCGGATAAGACTAATGACCACGGTCTTACTTCACCACTGTGGCCCTTGCATATCAGATCGTGAATCCACTCTCACCATAAGAGAGGCCAGTACAATTCATAGGGAGCAGTTCACCAACATATTCAGATACAAATTTAGATTACAAAAGTAGAAATCCCTCAATGATAATGTTCAAACAGATTTTTTCATTATGTCCTCTTTCTTTATTTATTCCAATTCACAATTAATCACAAACTTAGTTCCTGGTGGGGGTCTAATAACATATTTCAGTCAAGTATTCTACTCAGACTTAGCCATCAGGTCATCTTCTCAAGCTTAGACCCAATAGAATGACCCTCTCCACCATTACCCAAGAAATCCATATTTATCCCATGTGAAATCCATTTAAAATACATGTGTAAATTAATTTTAACACATGGGTATTTTAAAAAATGGGTCCCAAGCTTTTTTAAAATATTTTAAAATAATTAAATAAATAAATATTCAATAATTTAAAAAAGAAAAAGGGGGCAAACCATTTTGGGCTACCCGGATAGGCTGGGTCGGCCGGTTTGTGCGGGTTGCTTGGGAGAAGGCACGCGAGATTCACGGGCTGGGCTTAGGTCGTTAGAGCTGTTCGTAGGCCTGTCAATGCTGGATGTGCATGTTCGACCCTTGGGTTTACGTGCGCAGAGTTGTTTCTTCGTCGGACTAGAGGGTCGCGTGCGTGGGAGCTCCTGGGCCCTCGTACGCGTAATTAATATAGTCACGCATTCGTGTTTGTGGGCCGTGCTAGTTGGGCCATATGTTCATGGGCTATGCAGGCTGGGCCACATATTTGGCGCACGTTTGGGCCTCCTTACTCGGACATGGGCTTTCTTACAATTCTTCAAGCCCATTAATCATATTTGGGCCTTAAGCCTTCTCACTTGGACAAACTTGGCCCATCTCTTGGAATAATCCCAATTAGGAAAGTATTCAGAGATAAAACTACTTTCCCATTCTAAGCATCCCTCATTGATACAAGATTGCATCTTTGAAACTAATTTTGGGCTATCTAGGATCACATCACACACGTTATGATGGCTGTAGAGGAGCCTTGTCCTTGTGCCTAAGTGCGGGTGTCCCTGCGTGCCTGGGCACGAATGGGCTTGTGCAAAAGAATTCCTGCGCGTTTACATCTCTACAACTACGGCCATGCTGGATGTGGGCATAACACACGCATGCATGTCTATGATGTTTGCAATGTAGATGCCCCTATATGCGTGGGTGCGGGCGAACAACTGTGCGTATGTACATGCCACGTGCAAGGGTTGCTCATGGATTTGGGGATTTCTTGAAATCCCTATATCACCAAAAATAGGTTTTTCTCTGGGGATTTCCTAAATGAAAGTCACTAACTTACTAAAATTAATACTTGTCAACTACAATTTATAAAGAAGCAAGTGTAGAAAAACATCAAAGTTTATACAACACATGTGATTATTACACAAAGAACCATAAATTAAAAAATAAAAAATAAAATCAATAAATGATCACTTGATAAAAAAACATAAGAAAGACAGAATTGAAACTCTAAATCCCATAATCTATATATATAAACACACACACAACCATCTAAACATAATAAAAATCCCTTACGGTTTAGTTGAACAATCATTTAAATATCCATAATCAAACAACTAATACTATGTTGGGCATGAAAAAAGAAAGATAGATTAAGAAATAACCATGACCCCCTAAATTTATAATTCATCTCCATTCTCATCTTGAAATCTTTATCATCATTCTCGTCACTTTTAGACTTGAAAAGAAAAAATGAGAGATACTCCATTTCACTTTCTCACGATGAGGATTGCTAATGCTATTCCTAAGAGCTAGTATTACCAACAGCAAAATATTCAAATGTTGGATCTCTTGATTAGCTAGAAAATTGATTCTTGCAAATATCATATACCAGTGTTGTTAATTTGTATACTGATGCATTAATCATATATAAATATATATATACACATACAAATATTGCTTTAACAAAATTTTGATTACGATCATGGATTCTGTTTTTGTGCCTAATCTCTTCGAAAAATTTGTCTACTCTTAGGTTTTCAGTAGCTAAGTTCTGTGATTCTCGGTGTATATTCACATTAACATAAAATACTCACAAAATCTATTTAACTATATATATATACACATATATAGGTTTTAATGATACTTTTAAGTAAAATTATACATTCAAGGCATCCATTGCCATTGCACAGCAATAGCTTCATACACTAATGTTGAATATGTTTCTTAAAGCATATAGAGATGAGAAGGGTCCACCTCTTTTACCTCTTCATTTTCCATCAAATCTGAATCCCTATATTATATACATAATATGTTTTTCACATTAACTATGTATCAAACACATATATTTGATCTCACCAATTACATATCTAAATAGAAAATACTAATGACGCGGAAACCATCATGAAGGATATCCTGAAAAAAAAAAAAAGAGAACACGCAAGACTTTGTTCGTAGAAATATTGGGACTATCCTGCACTGCCCATCCTAACCCGTACAAGTTCCAGTGGTTGAATGAGAGCGGTGACATAAAGGTAATAAGGCAGGTCATGGTACCCTACTCCATCGGTAAGTACAAAGATGGGTTATGTTGTGATGTTGTTCCTATGCACGCCAGCCATGTGATAGTTGGCTTGCCTTCGCAATTTGATAGATGAGTCTAACACTATGGGCATGCCAACTACTATTCTTTATGGAAGGACGACCTCACACATGTCCTCACACCCCTTTCACCCTAAGAGGTGCACAAGGATGAAATGAAGGTCAAAAGGGTCTTTGAGGAATACTTGGAAAGGGAAAGGGAGAGGAAAAATTAGGAGCCCCTGGAAATAAGTAAACCTAGCCCAGTAAAGGCCAAAGAGAAAGAAAATGGGAAAATTAGTCTTAACGTGAGGGGACAACAGATGAAACAAGCTGTTTATGAGAAAAAAAGCCTCATAATATTGCGATATAAGGAATTTTACCCGAATCTATCCAACTTAAACCTAGCCCTACCTTAAGGTATAGTTTTCTCCTCTAAGAATTCAAGGACGTCCTACCCGAGGAAATCCCAGATGGACTCCTACCATTGCGGGGAATTAAACATCAAATTGATTTTGTCCCTGGAGCCACCATTCCCAACCGCCCTGCCTGTAGGAGTAATCCAAAAGAAACTAAGGAACTCCAGCACCAAGTAGAAGAGTTGTTAGCCAAGGGGCATGTTAGGGAAAGTTTGAGCTCGTGTGTTGTATCTGTCCTATTAGTACCCAAAAAAGATGGTTCCTAGAGAATGTATGTTGACTGTTGGGCTGTCAATAAAATTACCATAATAGACACCTTATTCCCCAGTTAGATGATATGCTAGATAAACTTAGTGGGGCAACTATCTTCACCAAAATTGATCTCAAGACTGGGTACCACTAAATTAGGATGAACCCCAGAGACGAGTGGAAAATAGCTTTTAAAACTAAGTACGCCTTTATAAATGGCTCGTAATGCCTTTCAGCCTTTCAAACACCCCCAATACCTTCATGAGACTTATGAGTGATGTCCTATGACCTTTCCTAGGGAAATTCGTAGTTGTGTACTTCAACGATATCCTAATCTATAGTAGGAATCTGGATGACCACATCGAGCATATTCATTCTATTTTTGAGGTTCTATGAAGGGAATAGTTATATGCTACTGCGAAGAAATGCACCTTCTGTAGCGATAAGTTGATCTTCTTAGGATTTATGGTAAGTGCCCATGGTATCGAGGTTGATGAAGAAAAGATAAAGGCCATTAAGGAGTGGGCCACACTGACAACTACAAGTGAGGTGAGAAGTTTTCATGGGTTAGCCAATTTCAATTATAGGTTTGTCAAAGACTTCAGTTCCATAGTGGCACCGTTAAACGAGTTGGTTAAAAAAGATATTAGATTCGTATGGATTGACAGATAAGAGCCTGCCTTTACCTAGTTAAAGGAAAAATTATGCTCTGCCCCTGTACTTACTTTACCTGACTTTAACAAAACCGTTGAGCTTGAATGTGATGCTTCAAGAATAGGTATAGGAGCTTGTTGATACAAAAAGAGCGCCCAATAACCTACTTCAGTGAGAAACTCAGTGGCGCACCACTTAATTACTCGACCTGCGAAAAGGAGTTGTATGCCTTGGTATAATCCTGAAAGTGTGGTAACACTATTTGTTGCCAAAGGAATTTATAATCCACACCGATCACGAGTCCCTCAAGCATTTGAAGGGTCAAGGTAAGCTCAACTGCTAACATGGTAAGTGGGTAGAGTTTATAAAAATGTTCCCCTATATAATCAAATATAAGCAAGGAAAAGACAACATCATTACGGATGCGTTATCTCGAAGGTATATGCTCCTCTCCACTTTAAGTTACAAGTTCTTGGTGTTTGAGCGCATAAAGGAGATGTACACCAATGATAAGGATTTATTTTCTGTTTACCAAGCTAGTGAGCATAGTTCTTTCCAAAAATATCACCAAATCAATGGATTCCTCCTAAGGGAAAACAAACGTTGTATACCAAGTTATTTTGTTAGGGAGTTATTAGTACAAGAAGCATATAGTGGGGGACTCATAGGACATTTCGAGGTAGTAAAAACCCTAGCCATGTTACAAGAACACTTATATTGGCCAAATATGAAGAGGGATGTTGAGCACATCTATAGCCAATGTATCGCTTGTAGGCAAGCCAAATCTAGAGTGATGCCTCATAGCTTGTACACCCCATTACCTGTACCCACAACCCTATGGTAGACATCTCTATAGACTTTGTACTAGGGCTACAACACCTCGCTCACCACCGCACTAAATTTGTATTGGAAAAACCCCTATTTATTTGGGACTTAAGGCCACCTGAACTAATTTAAATTTATTTTGTAGCTTTACATCATAGTTGATGATTTAAATTTGTAATTTCAATTTTATGCTGATTTCATTAATTTATTTTTATCTACTGTAATTATTTTTATTTTATTATTATTTTGATTTATTTTATACATTATTTTTTTTTATTAAATATAAGTTTCAAGAGAACGAAAAAAGGGGGAAAATCCTACAGGAAAACACCCACAGGAGAGGTTAGCCTGTGTAGGCACCGCGCGCTGTGCGCGGGCGTGTGCATGTTACAAGGTACAAGATGTGCGCACTATCCACATGTCCCATCCGTGCAAGGTGTAGGGGCTAGTCCTGTGCACACGTCTTCTCGTAGGCAGACAGGCCAGTCCTTATGTGTCACATTGTGCACTGACAGGGCCAGACGTTGTGCACTATGCGCACATCATCCACCAAGTAGGCCTACATGCCTGGGGCTTGCGCATGATAGGGTAGGCCAGCGCTTACAAGCTAGGCCTGCAGTGCGCGACGAGCCTTGTGAAGCGCACTACCGCCTGGGGTAGTGTTACTGCCCCCTTGGGCATTGCGTGTTGCCTTAGGTTGTATGCCACCGACGATGGAGGAATTTTTCCTCCATTTTTCACACTATCATCGCATCGCCTTAAATCGATCATCTTTCACTCAACTCTCTCTTTCTTCACTAGATTTTGCCACTTGGTACAAATCTGACAGTCCCTATTTTATATAAATAAGGACCCTTTCTTCCATTTCCTCATCACTTCCATTCCATTTTTCTATTTACCAAGAGTTTAGAGAGAGAGGGAGTGATCTAGAGAGAGAAGGAGAAAAAAGAAGAAGAACGGTGTAGGAAAACTTTGATGTTTTGATAACAAATTTAGTATGTCTTTAAACATCTTAAGGAGTATTTCTAAAAAAATTAATTATGAAGTTCGTGTTTTGTGTTTTGCATGTCTCAAGTTTAGTAGTTTTAATAAAGTGATTTGTTCTTGATTTCAAACGGGCTATGTGATTTTATAGGCACTTGATGATTTGCATGTAAATTAAATAAAATTAATATGGTGATGTTTGCCTGAAAAAAGTAATAAAAAGAAAGAGAGAAAAGGTGAATGAGCCTGAATGGTCTGAGAAATATATGTATCTGTATTGACATGCATAATGGATCAAGTGTCTCATTAGGCTTTTTATCTTTGAGGGGTATATATTTTTCCCTCCCCCATGTGATCTGAAAAGACATGAGAGGACCACTCCTTGTGAATGATGGCATACCCTCTGACGAGAGTGGTGATGTGAATATTTATTAGGGGTCACCTTTGGCTACATACTACCGTGATTATAGAATATTTTATAGGACCACAGTGGTTTGTACGACCACTGTTATAGATCATATCATAGTCTTGCAAGCTAGAAATATGTCTGAGCAAATTGTCATTATTTGTATCTGATCTGGTCATTCCACATGGGTAGTCGGACATTCATATATGCCCTCATAGCTGGAAGTCAGAACAACTTCACGAAGCATGACACAAAAATCTAAGCATTTAATGATTTATTTGATTTTCTATATTATCAAATATGATGTTTGATTTTTATTGTTGTGATTGTGACATGATGTTTCCTTTAATAAATAAATTTATTTTCATAAAGTAAGATAGGACCCTAACGTGACCTGATGGTAAGTACTGATGATAGAATTATTCACCTTTAAAATCTTATGATGTTATTTAAATACTATTTTTCTTACTGAGTATATAGAACTCACCATTTTCATGCCCCCCTCAGATGAGGAAGATAGTGAGAAACTGACAGCTGATCTACCCCTTGAAGTCTATAAAGATCCTTGGATCCACAACCCTTGAGTGCATGACTTATCCCACACTCTAATGAGTTTAATTGTATAATGATAGTAGTGGCCCCTTTTGTATTTTTAGTATCTTGATATTTTGTATTTTGCCATTTTTGCCCTCAGTTATATATAATTGGAACTCATATATTTTGGTAAGGGATTTGTAAATATTTGCTCCATTGCATACAATTTTATCATGCACTTATAATCTATTTCTATATCTACCAACCTTATGCCTTAATTAGCATTTGAGATATCACAGATAGTATCAGAGCAGTTACACAGACCAAATCCCTTACAACTAAGACCGTAGGTAGAAAAGAACCTTAGGATATCTAGGAAAATAAGTCATCTTTTTAAAATTAGACCACCAACTCGTATCTTCCTTTATTTTGTAGGAATGATGCGAGGGAGACCTTCCATATAACGCACCAAAATAACAGAGACCCAAGACCATCCAACCAATGCTGAGTTTACCAAACTCTTTCGAGCTATCCAAGGATTGACCGCGCCATAGGACAGAACCAAGCCAACCTTTATCAACACCCTGCTCCGAAATACCGAACAGCTGAGAGGTTTATCTCTCACAACATAGCAAAGTTTAGGAAACTTAACCTGCCACACTTTGAACGTGGCCCTCGCCCCTTAATAGCCGAAGCTTGGATCTTGCGGATAGAGAATCTTTTCTTTATCGTAGACCTAACTGAGGAATAGAAAGTTCCCTTAATAGCCTTTATGTTAATTAGTGAAGCAGAACACTGGTGGCGACTTAAGAAGGAAGTCTTACCTACCCTTATCACCTAGGAAGTTTTTATGGATGTATTCTTTGATAACATTTTCCCAGCTTATGTCTGAGAGAAGGAGGAATTTCAGGACCTTTACCAAGAAAATATAATGGTTGTCCAATATACAGCCTGATTTGTCCAATTATCTAGGTTTGCTCCTCTAATGGTCACCCCCAAAAGTCGTAAAGTTAGGAAGTTTCTAAAAGGCCTTCATGCAGACATCTATGATCGGGTTGCGATGATGAGATCTAGCTCATATGTTGAGGTGCTAGAACATGCCCAGTTGGTCGAAGACCTCATCTCAGCCTGTTACCAACGCATTACCCGAGTCCATAACCAATAACAATCCCAATAACCCAGAAGACAATTGCCTGACCTCGTAAGTAACCACCCCGATAAACGAACTCGAGTTGCCCTTTCCTCTACTCTACCTCTGCCTATTGGATAGACTGCCCTACCTTTCCAACCGTGTCAGCATTATGGTCGCTCGCATGGTGAATAACCTTGTTGACATATCAATTACGTTTGCTATCGGTGAGGAAGCACCCAACATATTATAAAAGACTACCCTCAGTAGTTGAAGAACGTGGCTAGACCTATAGCCCAGGGTCGTGTGTTCCACCTAGACGAACCTGGTACCCTCCCCACTCCTGTCCATATCCAGGGTATACTTTCTATTCATGATACTTTTGCCAAGGATATGATCGATAGAGGTGCTACCCACTCTTTTATCTCTTACGCATTTTCTTGTAAATTTGATATTAGGCCTGAACCTTTAAAAGAAATATTGATTGTAGAGACTCCTTCTAGGGGATTATTAGAAGCTCACTATGTTCATAAAGATTGTAAGATAAAAGCTTCAGAAATAAACGTATCTGTGGATTTAATACTCTTAAATTTTTGACCTTATTTTAGGAATGGACTGGTTAGAAAAATATAGGGCAATTATTGATTGTGAAAGTAAAGTTGTAACCTTGAAAACTCTAAAAAAGAAATAAAAATCTATTTTTCTCTCTAATAATTGAATAAATAGGAATATGGATGTTGATCCTACTGTGTACTCTATTCCTATTATTTGTAACCTTCTGAAAGTTTTCCCATTGAATTACCTTGTTTACCTCCCTTACGAGAGGTAGAATTTTCTATTAAACTGATTCTTGGAACCCAACAAATTTTGAAACCTACCTATCGTATGAGTCGTGCTGAGCTTGCAGAACTAGAAAACCAACTTTCCAAGCTTCTTGGCCAGAAGTTTATTTGCCCTAGTCACTCCCCTTGGGTGCTCTAGTATTATTTGTGAGAAAAAAGGATGGTTCTCTTAGACTATGCGTAGACTACCGAGAACTCAACTGAGTAACAATAAAGAGTAAGTATCCCCTACCTCGAATCGATGATCTTTATAACCAATTGCAAGGAGCCACAGTCTTTTCGAAGATTAACCTCAGATTGGGATACTACTAGCTAAGAGTAAAAAAAGAAGATATTTTGAAGACTACTTTTTGGTGTAGATACATCCTATACGAGTTCAAGGTAATGTTTTTTGGGTTAACTAATGCTCATGTTGCCTTCATAGATCTCACGAATAGAGTTTTACAGCATGTACTAGATCAGTAGTCATCGTATTCATTGATGACATCCTAGTATACTCTAAGAGCCAAAAAGAACATGCAGTCTACCTGTCTAAAGTACTGGGAACACTCCATCAGAACCAGTTGTTTGTTAAACTTAGCAAATGCTCCTTCTGGTTGGATTGGGTTTTCTTTCGTGGTCATGTGATTTCAAGTGAAGGAGTTTTCGTAGATCCGGCCAAGGTTGAAATTGTGATCAACTAGAACCTGCCCACCAATGTAGCAAAGGTAAGAGGACGCTTTAATTACATAAAGCTTTCACTACATTCGTAATCCCATATAAAATATATGCCCTTTCGAGTGAGTCGAGCCAACAGAGCAGCAATCTTAAAAAATTCGTTGCTGAATCATTAGGTCTACCGCGATGCGTCTCATATTAGCTTGGGATGCGTTTTGATGCAACATTATAGAGTGGTTGCTTATAGATCCATACAGTTAAAACTAATCTGCCATATCAATCAAGATACACCCTAAACCAATATGAGATGCACCGCAGTAAACTTGAAACTCCCAACATCGTCAGGGAGGGATTAACACAGGAGCAGAGGTGAAATGACGCTTCAGTTCCACGAAGCTTTCACTACACTCATAATTCTTGATGAAGGGTACTCCCTTTCGAGTGAGTCGAGTTATAGGGGCAACAATCTTGGCAAATTCATCAATGAATCATTGGTAGTAGCTTGCTAAGCCAAGAAAACTACGTACCTCTGCCAAGTTGGTGGGCAGACTCCAGCTATCCACCGATACCACCTTAGAAGGGTCTACAAAAACTCCTTCACTTGAGATTATAGGACCAAAAAAAGAAACTTGATCCAACCAAAAGGAGTACTTTCTTAGTTTTGCATATAGTTAGCTTTGGCGGAGAGTCTTCAACACTTTAGCAAAATTAATTTATCAATTTTTTCATTTGATGAATTAATGGGACCTTTGCAACCACATGAGGCTAGAATTAATTGATCACTTCTAAAGAATGAAAACCAAGGACTTCAAGTACATGAGGCAATCAACAGAACTGGAGAAAAGGTGAAACTTTAGCAAGTAAAGGTCGAGGAAGAGGAGGATTTTGTGGCCATGGCAGGCCTCGAGGTAGAGGTAGAGTTCAATATGATGAGTAACAAAGGCAATTCGGAGAGCAAAACAAACATAAAAATGGCATTCAGTACTATCATTGCAAAAGATATGGCCATATAAAAGTTGATTGTTGTTATAAAGATCAACAAGTGAATTATGCAGTAGAGAATGGAGAAGAAAATAAGCTTTTTATGACTCATTTTGCTACTAATAATATTTCAAGTGAATTTTACTTTATAAACAGTGGTTGTTCAAATCACGTGAATGGCATAAAATTCTTGTTCAAAGAGCTTGATGAAACACAGAAGGTGAAGGTTCAACTTGGAAATGGAAAAGAAATTCAAGTTGAACGAAAAGGTACAGTGGCACTTGAAACTAGCAATGGTAAAGTAAAACTTCTATAAAATTTGCAATTTGTACCTTATTTGGGATATAATTTAGTAAATGTTGGACAACTAATGGCTAGAGGTTATTCAATATTATTTGAGGATGATACATGTGTTATTAGAGATAAGAAACTAGGCCAATTGATGATTAATGTTCTGAAAATAAAATGTTCCTATTACAAGTGTCAAATGTGCAGGATATGGTTATACCCATTAGAAGATTAGATGACTCACAGTTAGTGTATCTTCGGTACAGGCATCTGCATATCAAAGGTCTGAAATTGTTGGGTGAAAGGGGTATGATTTTTGGGCTGCCAAAAATTGATTCTATTGAATTATATGAAGGGTGCATCTACAACAAAAAAAACTAGAAAATCATTTCCAGTAGGAAATAGTTGGAGTGCTTCAAAGTGTCTTGAATTAGTACATGTTGATTTATGTGGACCTACACATACCGCATCTTTTGGTGGGAGCTGCTATTTTTTACTCTTTACCGATGATTTTAGTCACATGAGTTGGTTTTATTTTTTAGAAATTAAGTCAGAAACATTTCAAAAATTCAAGCACTTTAAAGTTAATGTTGAGAAACAAAGTGGAGAGTTCTTGTCCACATAATTTAAACTTTTTTGTGAAGAACATGGCATTCATAGGGACATGACAACTCCTTACACTCCGGAGTAAAACGGTATCGCCGAATGAAAAAATGTGAACTATTGTGGAGATGCAATGAACATGTTACAAGCAAATGGACTTTCCAATCAATTTTGGGCTAAAACAGTAGTAACATTAGTTTATTTGTTAAATTAGTCTCCCACAAGGGTTGTGTCATGAATCAGACTCCATTTGAAGCTTAGCATGGTAGAAAATCATCTGTAAGTCACTTAAGGATTTTTGGGTGCACTACTTATGCTTTGGTAAATTCTCAATTTTGTCATAAACTTGATGAGAAAGCTAAAAGGGATACAGTATTTAATGAAAATGCAATCTGGAATTGCCATGGAAGTGATGAGAAGACACAACAAATTCCTCTTGGAACTTTTCCAAACAAAAGTGTAGAGTTAACTCCTACAAATTTGGCAGTTGGTTCCTCTATGACATCACCAAATTCATCAAACTTAACATCACCAATTCAAAGTTCTTCATCAGATGAGACACCACCCAGGAAATTTAGATCTTTGAGAGAAATATATGAATCTTGCTAATTTGCTCTTGTTGTTTCAGATATGATAACCTATGAAGAAGCAGTCGATAAAGAATAATGGCAAAATGCAATGATGGAAGAATTGACAGGAATTGAAAGAATGGAATATGGAAAATGGTGGACTTATTGGATGGGAAAAAAGGTATCAGTTTGAAGTAGGTGTTTAAAACATATTTTTTTGCTGATAGAAATATAGAAAAGCATAAAGTTCAGCTCGTGGCAAAAAGTTATGCATAACAACATGGTGTTGATTTTGAAGAAACTTTTTCTCCAGCAACTTGCTTTGAAATAGTAAGAATTATCTTAGCATTGGTTGCACAAGTACAATGGCCTGTTTATCAATTTGGTGTTAAATAATAATTTTTGAATGGTGATTTATAAGAAGAGATTTTTGTAACTCAACCACAAGGTTTCATAATTGAAGGAAAAGAGAAGAAGGTGTACAAGTTGAGGAAGGCATTATATGGTTTGTAGCAAACACCATATGTATGGCATAGTAAAATTAATGGATATTTTCAACAAAATTTGTTCTTGAGGAGTGAGAATGAACCTTTTCTCTCTTCGAAGAAGAAGGTAAAAATGATTTTATCATTACTTGTCTTTATATTGATAATATCATGTATACAAGCTCCTCTAGTTCTCTTGTGCCTGAATTCAAATCACATATGATGCATGAGTTTGAAATATTGGATATAGGTTTGCTACGTTATTTACTTCACCCTGAAGTTCAACAGGTTGAAGATGGAATTTCTATTTTCAAAGAAAATATGTTAAGGATCTTCTTAAGAAATTTGGCATGATTAATTGCGAGTATGCAGGTACACCCTTGATGTCAATGAAAAATTACAGTGTGAAGATGGGGGGAGAAATGACTGATGCTATAAGCTTCAGAAGCTTGGTTAGAGGATTAATATCTAACTCACTCTCAACCCGATATTGCATATTCTATTGGTGTAATTGTTTATGCAATGTCCATCAAAGTTTCATTTTGAAGCAGTAAAGCGAGTCTTGCATTATGTTGCTAGAACTGTGGATTATGGCATTTGGTACTCAAAGGCTTATAATTTCAGTTTATGTGGGTTCATAGATAGTGATTGGACTAGTTCATTGGATGATAGGTGAAGTATTTCAACAATTTTTTTTACTCTTGGGTCAAAAGTAATTACTTAAAGCTCAAAAATGCAAGCCACAACAGCATTATCTTCCTCATAAGCTGAATATATAACAACCACTTTAGTAGCTTGTCAGGCCATTTGGTTTAGGAGCATGCTAACAGAATTACAATAAAAGCAATAAGAAATAATGGATATATTTTGTGATAATAAAGCAACAATTTTCCTGGCAAAGAATCCATCTTTTCATAACAAAACAAAGCATATTGATATTTGATTCCATTTTGTTCGTGATTTGGTTGCTAAAGAGGAGATTATTTTGAAATATTACAGAATAAACGAGCAATTGGTTGATATTCTCACTAAGGCATTATCTAAAGAGAACCTAATCTATTTTAGAAATAATTCTTTGTGTGTGCAATTTTGAATTAAGGGTGACTGTTGAAGATTGATTGAAGAATTAGTCAAAATATGTTGCAGATATTTTCTTAATCTTATGCAGATTAGTTTTCCTTATTTTTTTGCTTCTGGTACTTTGTTGCTAGTGGTAGAATTTTGGAGATTATGGTGAGGATTTTTAGCATTTTCAGTTTGGTTCTAAGCCTAATAAAGGCATGTTTAGTTCTGGGATAACATAGCAGAAACTAGCAAATGTTTTTTGTAATTTTTTATGCCCTTTATCTGTAGCAACTTTATTCCTTAAACTCTACTTCTCAAATTATTCCATCAATCTCCTCTCTTCCTTTTGCCTAAAAAAAATCAAATCTAAACAGAGAGAGTGAGGAGCCAGCGGGTAAAGCAAAAAATATTGCAGATTCGGTGGGGAGAGAAAAACATCTAGAAGACAGCAGCTAGCTAGTGAAGCAAATCTGATTGCAGAGCTGAAGGAGAGAACAGAGACCAAAGCAAGCTGATTGGAAAGGAGAACCTAAAGTGGAGAAGATGAAAGTGCTGATGTAAAAGCATATTTGAAATGACGTGGAATGCAGAAATAGAGAAGGGAGAAAAGTTGAATAAAAAAAGGGAATTAATGAAGCAATATATTTATTTAATTTTCATATAGCATATTCTTGGGGTAGAAATTTTCAGGATTTTTTTGTGATGAATCCAAATGCTAGTGTTTGAAATTTCTTACAAATTTATTCTGGATTATTAAATGATTATGTTTCTCTTAAATAAAATTGGTGTTTCTCAATCCACCATGCCTGGCTAAATTTTCTTACTAGAATAGTTGACGAACCCTTAATTAAAGGTAAATTTGTGATTTAATTTTTAGTTTTCTTCTTACTGCAATTTAGCACCATTGAACTCAATTTAGTTGTGAGAATTGACCAACTCATAGTTTTATTTGTGATTGATGGTTTTAGAGTAGTGAAAATAAAATTCCATTAATTAGATATATACTCCTAAGGGTTAATAGAGACTTAAACGGGATTAATATAGTCGAATTAACGTATATTAATAGAATTATCATATATTTAATTGAATCAGATTAATAATAGTTATAAAAGTTAGCAATTGTTAATTGATAGACTTAGGGAATACTGGGAAGGAAATCGAATGTACATTAGGATGGTTCAACCATTACATATTAGATTAAATCGATTG
>NW_019014661.1:1831907-1858912 GCF_000150535.2 Carica papaya | reverse complement strand
ACGCTGGAACGTTTATCGCGTTAATCTCGATTGTTCGATCGCGCTAAAGAGAAGCGAATCTGGACCGTTCAACGCGTATGATCTCGATCATCCGATCGTGCGTAAGTAGAAAACAAATCTAGACCATTCATCGCATTTGATCGCGACCATCTGATCACGCTTGAGGAGGGAACGGATCCGGACCGTCCACGCTCATGGGAAGGCTTTTAGGTCGTCCGATTGCGGGGCACGTGAATCTAGCATGGCCTCTCGTGTGGCACCGAGTCAGCGTCCCTTACTACGTGGCGCTCTCTGATTTGTCGAAACTGCTGACTGGGCGATTCTACGTTGCAAAATTTTTTAAAATTATGTTATGATCTACAGTTTCTGATTTTTCTTTCAAAAACACCCCACGAACCCATTTTTCACTCATTTTTACTAAAATTATTTTCAATCTCATCCCTAATTTATTTTTTCCCACATAAAATAAAATTTCAATTAAATTAGTTTATAAAATGTATTTCATTTTATTTTTTACACATCAATTAAAAAATTTATCCCGAGTCAATTTTTCGAGCCTGGGTATTACAGTTGAAACTGAAAATGGATGAAGTGTCTGGAACGAATTAGATTTTCTCCTTTGCTAGAACTCTCCTATTCTTCCTATAAATATATATATATATATATGTACACACTCCTTTTCCCCCATTGAAGCATATACTTTCAGTGTTATAAGCAGCAGATCGAAGCAATCTCGATACAAAATCTTCTTCTTCTTTAAAGTTTCTGTAAAACATAAAAAACCCAGTTCTCCAACATATCTCTGATTCCAAGCTTCTTTGGAAACTGAGGAAAACGTGTATTCGATCCTTTCTCGCTCGATGTTTGGGACCCGTTCAAGGATTTTCCTTTCCCTTCCTCGTCAATTTCTCGGGAAAATTCAATTTTCGTTAACACGCGTGTGGATTAGAAGCATACACCGGAGGCGCACGTCTTCAAGGTGGATCTTCCTGGTATGAAAAAGGAGTAGGTGAAAGTGGAGGTAGAGGATGATACGGTGCTGCAGATTAGTGGAGAGAGACACGTGGAGAAGGAGGATAATAACAATATATGGCACCGTGTAGAGCGCAGCAGTGGGAAGTTCTCAAGGAGTTTGAAATTACCAGAGAACGTGAAGATGGAGGAGGTGAAAGCTTAAATGGAGAATGGGGTACTCACTGTTACAGTGCCCAAAGCAGAGGTGAAGAAGCCTGATGTTAAGGCCATTGAGATCTCTAGCTGAGAATCTCTAATTCATGGTTGACAGGTGTTTGTTCATGGTTCTTAATGTATGAAATATGATTGTGAATACCAACTATTTAAAATGTTCATGTTTGGATTTTGTAATGTTGTTGTGAAGCTAATATTCTGGTAATGAATAAAACATTAATATTTTCTACTTGTGTTTGAGCCATGAGAAAGATATTATTTGATAATTTATTTTAGTATATGACAATAATATTTTATTATCATATTTATTATTTGATCATTTAATTTATGTGATAAATTCTTTAATTAAATTTATAGATTTTACATTAAGATGGGGATCTTGATAATGAGAGTAAAATCTTTTATGATTTAATTTAAAATATTCTTAGTCGTTAGATCATTAAAATGAGACATTAATAATTCGGTAAGACTAATATATATGTGATAGTCTCTATAAGATAAAAATTAGTTGATATCATTAACAAAATCACATATATAAATTATGCATATGGAGATATGATCATTGAACCGACCCAATTGAGAATTTCTAATTGTTAATATTATCTTAAACTGTCAATAAAGTATTCTCTTATTTTGATGAGATATAAGAATTTTCTTAGATCTGAGATCATCATAGTAATTGATAAGTCATTTATCATACTTCGATTCTGAATATCTATAGTCAGAGAATTGTAGTTGAAAGGATATTATGTGTGAATAAATACTTATACAATTAATGATTGATCAAGACGGAATCTGTAAACTTAGGTAATAAGTTTAAACTCTATGCTGTCATTTATTATAATAACTAAATTAAGACCTTGGCCAGGACAGTTGAATGAAGGAAGAAAAAAGTTTCTTATGTCATTCATTAGTCAATTATAATTGACATGAAACATAATTGGTTACCTATTGAGATTTGACGGTTAAACCATATTCTAAGTTTAACTCGGAGCAATAATGACAGAAGGAAGTATTATATATTTTTTAATAGGTTCTTGAGAGTAATTGTACATTTCGTACTATCCGATTGTTGAGGAGTGTTGCTAGATATCAACCTTAATTAGTAAATTAGTTTGACCAATTTGCTACCGATTTAGTGTTGAACCTATGGGGTCGCACCCTAACAAGTGTTTTAACTTTTGCTGAATAGATTAATTATTTTAATTATTTGAGAATTAAATTAGAGAATTTAATTTAATCAAATAAATAAAATTTTTGGTCTAAATGGAATATTATCATATTTTGTGTTAGCACCGAGTTAATATTTGAGATAAACTGAATTTTTCTATTTTTGAAATAGAAAATTTATATTTATATTTTGGTTATTATATTATTAGTGTAATAATATAATATGTGTAACTATTATAATAATTGAGATTATTGTAAAATTTAATTTGAAATTAAATTGATTTATAAAATTATTTTATTAAATAATAATAATTAAAAAGGATAAACATACATATATATGAGATATATATGTAAATATTTAGGTCTTAAAAAGAAAAAAAAATGTGGATGAATCCAAATTTGGATGTCAATAGGAAAGTCCAAAAGGAACTCCTCCACCTATGTTACCTATATATATGTATATGATATATATATATATATATATAGGTGTGGAGGTTTTGAAAAAAGTGTTGAGAAGAGAACTAGAAAAGGTAGCCGCACACCAAAAAGAAAAATTGGAGAATTTTTCTATTAAAGGTTTGTAAGAAAATTTTAACTTATCAATTTGTTCGTGCGTTCCGTTAATCAAAAAGTTAAACAACAAAAGTTAGTTTCGGTATGGATACGTATAGAGTGTTCGTATTTTAAAAAAAAAAATTGTAATACCCAGGTCCAAACTTTGGCTCGGAATTAATTTTAAAATTTTAAAATTCATATATAAAAATATAGATTTTAAATTCATAAATTTCTATTTAATGTAAAATTAGGAAAAAAAATATGTGGATGATGAAATTGAAAATAATTTTGAGAAAAAAGAGTGAAAATTTGGGTTCGGTTGTGTTTTTGAAACAAAAATTGGAGACTGGGGGTTAAAACGTAATTTAAAAAAATATGCTACGTAGGACCGCCCAGTTAGAAGCTCCGACGAATCGGAACGCGCCGCGTGGCAAGACACGCTAACTTGGTGCCACGCAAAAGGCCACGGTGGCAATCTGCGTGCCCGTGCGTGGACGATCTGGATATATTCCCTCCTTAGGCGCGATCGGACGGTCGCGATTAAACGCGATGAACGATTCAGATTCATTCACTTTTTAAACACGATCCTACGGTCCAAATCAAATCGCGATGAATGGTCCAGATTCATTTTCTCTTTAAATGTGATCAAATTATCAAGATCAAATGTGATAAACAGCCTAGATTTAAGGGAGACAGGTATAAATATCTCACTTCACACCAAACCCTAACACTAGCCGCCAGCCTCTCGCCGAAGAAAGGAATCGACCACCACTCGCCACAGCGTCGAATCCATTTTTGACCGCCAAAAAAGATGAAAATTCTCCAATTCGCTCGAAACTTGATATTGAATACCCCTATGGCCAAATCGGAATACAAGGACCGGGGGATGAGGCGAAAAACGTAGGTAAATCCCGATGGTGCTACCGCAGGAAAAATAAAAAATCGCCTTCGATGAACCCCTTCCCGATTCTCGTTTCGTGTGATTTTTTCACCATTATATTCACCATTCTATTTTCTACAGTTTGACCGTTGGCCGCGAAGGTGAGCTGGCGAAGCCGCAGCACCAGAAAACTCCGGAGCCGGTAAGTTTCTGTTTCTCAAGTTTTTTGGCCAATCGAGATCCCCTAACATGTTTTCTCGCAGGGATGGGTATAAAAATGGCCAGTTCGAGACAAACCGCTGCTGTGGGCAGCAGTACCTTCGTCAGAGCACGGCAGTGCTACCGTGCCGGAATACCAAAATTGGTCAGAAAAGTATTTTAACACCAAATTTAGATTTTTTGCAGTATTTTTAGATACGTGAAGTGTGTTTCAATCACCGCAAGATAATTTAGGAAATTCAGGAACCGCCAATAGGCATAATTAAAAGTTTAGAAGTTTGGATACCGATTCGGGTAAGAATCCTTCACCTTATTCCCTGTTATAGAATTGAAGTCTAATTATAAATAATATGGTATTTTGCGTAATTTAAAATTTTTTTACAATTAATTACAGGTTACTAATGGAGTCAGAACTGGTTATTTATCATTGTTTGTGCTGTTTTAACTAAATGTTTGATTTTACAGTTTTAAATGCATGATAGTTCACTAGAATTGGTAAAATTATTTGGTTGTATTTTCTTGATGCATGTATTGCTTGTCTTGCATGATTTACAGTTGAATTATGAAAGTGAAAATTAAATGCAAACGAAAAATTGCTTGGTTAGATGACGAAATGAAAAAGTTGTCTTATTGGATATCTTAGGAGATGATGGACTGACCGGGTACATAGAGAACCCTACCATGAACATTACCTCATACCGAACGAGGTATCAGAAAAATATATTTTTGGCACTCATATCGGACGGGGTATGGGGACGGCCTGATTCACCCTTATACCGGACATGATATTGAGGGATGGTAATTTTAGCGCTCATATCAAACGGGGTATGGGGACGGCCGGTTAGTTGACAAGGTTTGTTATGGGTTCATGCGTAGTAGGACTTCCCTATCAACTTCTAGGGATACCAGTAAGTAAATAAAAAAGAGAAAGTTATTGTTCTGTCTAATTGAATATGAGATTATGATGTTTTTGTGTTATTGTCTCTAGAGGTCGGTTTTGAAAAATCTCACTACGGTAAGTATGCAATAAATGATTTTATTTATGATAAATGAATTTACTTAAATTAAGAGATTTATTATTTATTTTTATGATTTTTACTAACCTTAATTTCTATATCGATGAGTAGTATAACATTCTTACTGGCTAGTGTAGCTCACTCTTTCATTAAACATTCCAGATCAAGAGGACGAGGATCCATATCTCAGTCCACAAGAGGGTTGCGAATACGATGTCCAGTTATTTATTTTTTATTTATTTCTTTGATTTTTCGTTTGTTTTTTTAGAATGGTCATTCCTGTAACCCTATTGGGTATTCTAAATTATTGTGTAACGAATATAAACCCTTACTCTATTATTTCGCTTCTGCATTCAATTTATGATTCTATTTCCTTTTAAGTCTTGGGCCGTTATAGTTGGTATCAGAGCCAGGTTCCTCGGAACCATTCCTTACACAAAATCCTTATGAAACACCAAAAATAATAAATTATCACTAAACCATTCCTTGTGAAATGCAAGTATAGATAGATAAGGAGAGGGAGACCCCCACTAAACCGAGCAGCCCGGGAAGGTTCACTTCAAGAGGATGTTGATAGACTTTTTGAAATGCTGGAGAGACTCATTACTGCCCATCAGGACCGGAAAGAAAGGGGGGAGCTACTTGACCCTTATCCGCTGCCATAGTTTAAGCCACCCCTCCAGTGGGAGGATCCTGAGCCACCCTAGTACGACCCTACTCCTCCACAGTATCACCCGGCACCACCACAGTATAGTCCGGTGTCCCAACTGCATCAACCGGCACTACCACAATATAATCCAGTGCCCCCACCATATCATCTCGTACCACCACAAGGCTATCCGGTCCATTCCCAGCACAATCCAGTCCTTCTCCCCTGGGACCCAGTTCCTCCCATGATGGACCCAGGCTACATTGAGAGGTATAAAAGACTAAATCCATCTACTTTTATAGGGGCATCCTCCTTTGAAGAGGCCCAATACTGGTTAACTGAGACAAAGAAGGTCTTCACGACTATTGGGGTGATTTCGAACAGAGAGTCATACTTGCCACCTACATGTTGTAAGAGAGGCAGGTCACTGGTGGCAACTCAAGCAGGCCACCCTGCCCATTCCAGTCACTTGAGAATAATTCTTGATGGTCTTCAATGCAGAGTACCTCTTGAGCATCTCCGACGTCTAAAGAAAATAGAGTTTGCACACCCGGTCCAAGGTGATAAGACTGTATTAGAATATGCCTGAAAGTTCCTACCATTAGATCGGTATTTCCCTAAGAGCATGATGGATGAAGGCAGAAAGGCGAGAAAGTTCGGGTGGGGCCTCCGTTCTGATATTAGATAGTAGTTGTATGTGTTCAAACTCAGTACTTACTCGGTCGTTCTGGCCAAGACATAGCTAGTAAAGGAGAACCTTCTCATCTTTCCTCTAGCAGTAGGAAACCTCAGGCCCTCAGTTTCACACTACAGACCAGCACCCACTGTACCTGTTCAGCAGAACAAGAGACCTAGGCTAGTGACTCAGACTCCTCCTCAATTTCGATAACAGGATGCCATAGGACTTGCAAGCACTGCGGTAAGGATCATGGGGAACGACCCTACTATCGCCTCAACAATACTTGCTGTATATATGGGAGTGCCCAGCATTATGCAAGAGAGTCTTCGAGGAATCAGAACCAAGCCAGACCTTCAATCTAGGACAAAGTTTATAACTTCACTTGGTAGGATGCAGAAGCCAACCAAACATGACACAAGATACGTACACTATCTGTAATCATCTTGTACATGTTTTGATTGATACTGATGCCTCACATTTATTTGTTTCGCATGCCTTTACACCAAACTTGAATATATTACATAAAAGACTTGATTCTGTGTTGTTTGTGTCTACTCTTGGGAGTAGGACAATACTGGGGGAGGTTATATACAGAGCCTGTATCATAGATATAGCAGATAGAAAATTGAGTGTGGACCTAATAGAGATTGACACGGAGGATTTTGATGTAATTCTATGAATGAACTAGCTAGCAGCATATCACGCCACCGTAGATTATTTTCATAAGAAACTTGTATTCAACCCTGCTAATAAAAAGTCATTTACAAATTAATAAAATTCTTTAAAAATTATTCCCTCATGATAATTTTTTCTATTATTAAGTACTTTAACTCAGTTGTTTTCTCTAACTAGGCAAACCTAATAAAGAAATTTGTATTCGAGAGATTTCAGTAGTTTAAGATTTTTCGAATATGTTCTCTGATGAACAACCCAGACTTCCTGTGGGTAGAAAAGTTGAATTCACCATCAATCTTTAGCCAGACACCCAGCCTGTCTCGGTTGTCCCTTATCGCATAAGTCGTGTTGAGATGGAGGAGCTGAGAAAATAGATCAATGAATTGTAGGATAAGGGGCACATTTACAAGGAAAGAGAATGGGACGTTAAGGTTATGTATTAACTACAGATGACTGAACAGGGTCACGATCAAGAACAAGTACCCCCTCTCCAAGATCGATGATCTTTTTTATCAGTTGCAGGGTACCCAGGTTTTCTTAAAAATAGACTTGCATTCAGATTATCATCAGGTAAAGATCAAGGCAGAAGACATTCCCAAAAATGCTCTTCGAACCAGGTACAAATACTATGAGTTCCTGGTCATGTCATTTGGACTAACCAACGCACCAGCCATCTTCATGGATTTGATGAACATAATTTTCAGACAATTTCTGGATTAGTTTGTCATTGTATTTATGATATATCGTAGTCTATTCAAAAAATAGAGAGGAACACGCTACCATCTGACTCAGGTTTTGCAGGTTCTTAGAGAAAAAAAGTTGTATGCAAAGTTGAGTAAATGTGGGTTCTATCTCGAGTAGACTACCTTCCTAGGGCACATCATATCAAAGGATGGAGTATCAGTGAACTCTGAAAAAGTTGAGACAGTGTTAGATTGGGAAAAATTAACCTAGGTCAAGGAGATTCGTAACTTTCTGGGGATGGTAGGTTATTATTGTAGATTTGTGGAATGATTCTCTAGCCTAGCTGCTCCTTTGACTCGGCTCACAAAGAAGAACGTCAAGTTTGAGTGGAATGAGGACTATGAAAGGAGTTTTTCAGAACTAAAGAAGTGGTTGACTACTGCACCTGTGTTGGCCTTACCGAGCGAGATAGGTGGATATACAATTTATAGTGATGTCTCCTACCTGAGGTTGGGTTGTGTTCTGATACAGCATGGGAAAGTCATAACCTATGGGTCCAGACAGTTGAAAAGTCATGAGAAAAACTATCCCACCCATGACTTAGAACTCGCCGCGATCATCTACGCCTTGAATACTTGGCGACATTACTTGTATGGAGAGACTTTTCATATCTATACCGACCATAAGAGCTTGAAACACATATTCACTCAAAAAGATCTCCACATGCATCAGAGAAGATGGATAGAACTCCTCAAGGACTACAATTACAACATCTTGTATCACTCGGGTAAGGACAACATAGTAGCTGATGCACTCAGTAAAAAAAATATAAGTATATTAGCTCACATAATGGTTTCAGAATGTAGAGCAATAGGAGTAGCACAATAGGTATGACTTCAGGACTTGAAGAGGTTTACATGCTTAGCCCACCTAATTTTTCAACCTGAGTTGATCCAGAGAATAAATTAAGCCCAATCCACCGATTCCACCCTAGTAGCCCTCAAGAAAGATGCAAAATAAAAAGTGAATTCAGAATTTTGAGTCTCTGCCAATGGGTTGCTTAGATTTCAGAATAGGGTATGTGTTCCATATGATAGTGAACTGAAAAGGGACATCATGACCGATGCCCATAGCTTAAAATTTGTCATGCATCCCGAAAGTACTAAGATGTATCAAAGTATGCGACCCGATTTTGGTGGGACGGGATGAAAGAAGATGTGGCCAACTTTGTTTCTAAATGTTTGGTATGTCAATAAATCAAGACAGATCATCAACTCCTAGGCGGACTACTTCAGTCATTACAAATTCTGGATTGAAAATGGGAACATATCGCAATAGATTTCGTGACAGGATTGCCTAGGGCACGCTCGGGACATAATACCATTTGGGTAATTATTGACCGGCTCACCAAGTCTTTTCACTTCTTGGCAATCAAGATGACCAACCCTTTGGATAAGCTAACAAGAATGTATATCCAGAAGATAGTCAGGTTACATAAAGTGCTAGTGACAGTAGTGTTTGACAAGGACGCCAGGTTCACTCTAGGAGGATCTGTCCTACAAGGAGGGACCGGTGGGCATTATGGACCGAAAGAGTAGAGTACTCCGCAAACGAAAATTTTTTTTGTTAAACACTTATAGCAGAATCACACACAGAGGGAGACCACATGGGAACTAGAATCAAACTTCAGAGCCTAATATCCCCAACTATTTGATTGAGTGAGAGAGAGACAAATTTGAGGGACCAAATTTCTTTTAAGGAGGGAGAGTTGTAATACCCAGGCCCAAAATTTGGCTCGAGATTAAGTTTTTCAAAAAATAAAAATTAAAATAAATAAATATAAATATAATTTTTATACTTATAAATTTTTATTTAATGCAAAAATTAGGAAAAGTAGGTGGATGATAAAATTAGAAACAATTTTAGAAAAAATAGATAAAAATTTGGGTTCGAGGAGTATTTTTGAAAGAAAAATCAGAAACTGTGGGTCAAAATATAATTTAAAAAGAATGTACCACGTAGGACCACCTAGTCAGCAGTCCCGACAAACTGGAGCGCGTCACGTGGCAAGGAACGCTTACTCGATGCTACGCGGGAGGCCACGCTGGCAATCCGCGTGCCCGCGATTGAACGATCTAGATTTATTCCTGCACGCGTGGACGGTCTGGATCCATTCCCTCTTCAGGTACGATCGGATGGTCGCGATTAAACGCGATAAATCATTCAGATTCGTTCTCTCTTTAAACACGATTGTATCGTATAGATCAAATTGCAATTAATGGTTCAGATTCATTTTCTTTTTAAATGCGATCAGACGGTCGAGATCAAATACAATTAACAGTCCAGATTAAAAGAAGAGGGGTATAAATATCTCACTTTACACTGAACCCTAACCTTAGCCACCAGCCCCCTGTCGAAGAAGAAGAACCAATCGCAAGAGAAGGGAGCCGACCACCGCCCGCCGTCGCGCCACAGCCATCTCCAATCGCCAAAATAGGTAAAAATTTTCTCATTCGCTCGAAATTCAATTTTGAACACCCTCATGGACAAATAAGAGAAAAAGGACTAGCAGATGAACCAGAAACTGCAAGTAAAACCTGACGCCGCCGCCGCAGAAAAAACTAAAAATTGCCTCCGATGATCCCCTCCCCGATTCCCGTTTCGTGCAATTTTTTCACAATTGTATTCACCATTCTATTTATCACAGGTTGACCGAAGAAAAATGCCCAACTGCGAAGGTGAGCCTGCGGAGCCACCGCCTCAGAAAACTCTGCCACCGGTAAGTTTCTATTTTTTGACTTTTTTTTGCCAACCGAGTCCCTTTAACGTGTTTTCTCGCAGGGATAAGTATAAAACAGACAGAAATTGGCCAAAATTGGTCGAAAACGGCAAATTCAAGGCAAACCACTGCTACGGACGGCGGCGCCGCCGTGCCAAAATTCTGAAATTTGATAGAAAAGGTTTTTAACTCCAATTTTGGATTTTTTTGCGGTATTTCTAGGTACTTGAAGTATGTTTTAATTTCTAAAAAAAATTCAAGAAACCCAGGGACCGCTAGTAGGCGCAGCTAAACGTTTAGTGTTTCCGACACCGATTCGGGTAAGAATCCGTAACCTTATTCCCTATTATAGAATTGAAGTTACATTATAAATAATACGATACTAGTAGGTAGTTAGTTGAAAATACTGAATAAGGGTTCACGCGTAGTGGAAATGTCTCTATAGACCCTTATGGATACCAGTAGACAGATAAAAAAG
The DNA here is from genome assembly GCF_000150535.2 of Carica papaya. Next base: position 1,847,940 of record NW_019014661.1, on the reverse strand, counting down.
GAAAGTTATTGTTCTAGTTAATTGAATATGAGATTATGATGTTGTTTGTGTTATTACCTTTGTAGATCGATTTTGAAAATCTTGCTATAGTAAGTATGCAATAAATGATTTTATTTATAATAAACGAATTTACTTAAATTAAGAGCTCCGTTAGTTATTTTTATGATTTTTACCAATATTCATTTCTGTATCGGTGAGTAGTGTAACATTCTTACTGTGCTAGTGTAGCTCACTATTTCATTAACTATTTCAGATTAAAATGACCAAGATCCAGATCCTTATCCACAAGAGGGTTGCGAATAGGATGTCCAGTTGTTTATTTTCTATTTATTTCTTTGATTTTTCGTTTGTTCTTTTAAAAGAGTAATTTTCGTAGCCCTATTGGGTATTCTAAATTATTGTGTAAAGAATGTAAACCTTAACTTTATTATTTTATTTCCGTATTCAATTTATAATTTATTTCCTTTTAAGTTCGGGGTCACTACACTACAGGTTGACCGAAAAAAAAATACCTAGCCGTGAAGGTGAGTCGGCGGAGCCGCCGCAACGAAAAATTCCACCGTCGGTAGGTTTCTATTTTTTTGACTTTTTTCGGCCAACTGATGCCCCCTAACAAGTTTTCTCGCATTGATTGGTATAAAACCTGTCGAAATGGGCCAAAACCGACCGAAAAAGGTCAGGCCGAGGTAAACCACTGCCGTAGGCGATGGTGCCGTTACCGGAGCACGGCGATGCCACCATGCCGAAACCCAAAAATTGGTCAGAAAAGGGGTTTTAACATCGATTTAGGATTTTTGGGTATTTTTATATACGTAAAGTGTGTTTTAATCTCTATAGAAAAATTCAGGAAAACTAGAGACCACCAGTAGGCGCAGTAGAAAGTTCAATATTTCGAATACCGATTCAGGTAAGAATCTCTCACCTTATTCCATGTTATGGAATTGAATTTTAATTATCAATAATACAGTATTTTATGTAATTTAAAAAATTTTGAAAATTAATTACAGGTTACTAATGGAGTCGAATTCAGTTATTTATTACTGTTTGTCCTGTTTTAACTGATTGTTTGATTTTATGGTTTTAAATGCATGATAATATACTAAAATTGATAAGATGATTCAGTTGTATTTTTTTAATGTATGTATTGTTTGTCTTGCATGATTTACGATTAAATTGTGAAACTAAAAATTAAAATGTAAATANNCCTGCCGTGAACGTTACTTCATACCAGACGGGGTATTGAGGAATGATATTTCGGCGCTCATAACGGACAGGGTATGAGAATGACCTGATTCACCCTCATACCGGACGGAATATTGATGGATGGTACTTTTGACGCTCATATCAGATGGGGTATGAGGAGGTATTGAGGGATGACACTTTTGACACTCATATCAGATGGGGTATGAGGACGGCCCGATTCACCATCATATCGGATGGGGTGTTGAAGGATGGTACTTTTGGCGCTCATACCGGATGGGGTATGGAAACAGCCGGTTAGTTGACAAGTTTTAATATGGGTTCACGCGTAGTTGGATATCCATATGGACCCCTAAGGATACCAGTAAGCAAATAAAAAGGGAAAGTTGTTGTTCTTACTCACTTGAATTTGAGATTATGATATTGTTTGTGTTGTTGCCTCTATAGGACGATTTTAGAAATCTTGTTACGGTAAGTATGTAATAAATAGTTTTATTTATGATAAATAAATTTACTTAATTTAAGAGCTCAATTAGTCGTTTTTTATGATTTTTACCAACCTTCATTTCTGTATCGGTGAGTAGTGTGATATTCTTACTTGGTTAGTGTAGATCAAGATTAAAAAGATCCATATCTTGATTAACAAAGAAGTTGTGAATAGTTCACCACCTTAACTCCCTTCAGAGGTTAGTGAATGTCGTCTTACAATGCTCAATTGTTTACTTTTTATTTATTTCTTTAATTTTTTGTTTATTCTTTTAGAATGGTCAGTCCCGTAATCTTATTGGGTATTCTAAATTATTGTGTGATGAATGTAAACTTTAACTCTATTATTTTGGTTTCGTATTCAATTTATAATTTATTTTCTTTTAAGTTCCGGGTCTTTACAGGCCTCTAATGTAATCATAAATTATTTCTTTACTTAATTGCATTATCGTGTCTTATATGAAATATGCTATATTTTCTATTAAAATGTTATGAGTTATTTATGTGGTTTTTGATCATTTCAATAATTAGATATAAATGAAGCTCTATAGAGTTATTTAAATAATAACAAAATATTCAGTATGTTTTAACATAAGAAAAATATTATCCTATAATCATACATTATAAATAAGTCAAACAATAGAAATAAGTAGAAAAATATAAAGATACTACATTTTTAACGTAGAAGGAGAGGATAAAATTAGGAACTATTTAATTGTAACTACAATACCATGTCAAACTTTGTGATTTAGGAAATCATTCTTTGTATTTTATTATTTTAATCTACCATAAAATTAAAAACCTTTGAGAAACAAATTTAAAATTTGATAAACTAACAACTATTGCATAAGAATGTGTTTAATGGAATTGTCAAGATTCTTTTAGACCAATTTGAAACATCAAATTAATTATAAAAAAATATCATAATATTTGATTTTAATTGCACTTACCGTTATTGAATATTATCACATAGGGATCACAATTTGAATATTCTTTAATGAGAGTATAGATAATTATAGGAGAGTCACTTATGAAAGAAATTTTTTTTCTTGATAAAACATTGATTTAAACCCTCACTTTTCATATTCTACATGTATTCTCTTACCCCTTTTTTTTTTTTAATGGAAGCCATCAAAGCATTCTATAACCTTTTTATATAAAAGAAGAAAAAAAAACCCTTTTTTATAACTATTTAGTACAACTTCTGCTTGTGCTGTAAATAATAAAAGTACTGTTAAAATAATTTTTTTAGTAAAAATATTTTTAATAAAAAAAAAACTAAATTGTTGAAAATAATTTTATAAAGTGGTGCTATATTGAAAAACATAATCTATTGTGCTCACTACAAATAACTATAATTATTGATATAAGTAAAAAATATATAAAATTATTTAATTTAGTTATTATTTTTATGTAAAAGTATATTTTAAAATTACAAAAAGATTTTACATCAATTTTAAAATATTAAAATTTTACTTATATTTAAAATTTAAATTCCTAAATATTATAAAATTTTAATATTTTAAGTTAAACATATGTTTAATAAATTTATGAGGACAATAGCTTTCGAGAAATATGTAAAATATGCTACCTATTTATATATGTTAAAAAATATATTTTAATTTTAATTTTGTCAAAAATATTTTTAATTTTTCTAATCTAATTGTAAAGTACTTTAATAGTAACTTCCTACTAATGATGATAATTTTCATTGTCAAAAAACTTGTCTATTATGTTTTAATTTTACTTATAAGTTAGTGTAAATTATATTTAGAACTGATTTATAGGGTTCCTGTGGGAGCTATTTGGATTCTTCCTAAAATGGTTATAATATATGAAGTGGGTAGAGTCGCTATTATTTCCTTATAATATTATATCCGACAAATGCACATGAAGAGTTTCTGGTAAGCATGCATGCTCGAATGACAATGTCATGTCAGAAGATAGAAATCAGGGTAATGATGAATTTGCATGAGAAAATGCTAAAACAAACAAAAAATAATTGTATATGTACATGTATATGTAGTTGTATCACGTGTGAATGCCCTAACAACTTTGTTTGTTATTAATCCTTCATTTCCCACTTCATTAATAATATTCCACAGGAGTCTGGGGACAACTTTCATCTGATACAATCTCTTTACTAAAGGGTGGAGGGACATATGGTGGGGTTGTACATCTCAATAATGCCCAATTAATCCCTTGGAAGAAAGGATGGTGCTTGATGGCAGAGGACCCAGTTGTGGACCCTAGCCGTCTTGCCGGATCTTTAACCAGCAATTGAGAAATCAGGTCTTTGGCCGCAGCCGGTATGGCCGGATCTTTTGGGAATTCTAGGGCTCTAGCAACAATGTTAGCTAAAGTAAGATCATGGTCTATACCTTTGAAGGGTGTCACCCCATAAAACAGCTCGTAAATAAATATTCCTAGTGTCCACCAGTCTACAGGACTGCCATGACCCTCGCCGGATACGATCTCCGGTGCTAAGTACTCATGGGTCCCAACAAAAGACATAGACCGGACATCAACGGGCTCAGCCACAAACTCAGGCCCAGCACGGGGATCTGTCTTCTTCTTGCGTTTGCGTTTCGGGTGGAAGCAAGACACTGCAGGGACAATGCAGTTTGGAATAATGCAGGAAGAGGACGTGAAAGGAGGATGGTCAATTGGGTGGTCGCCTTGCAAGGGTGCAAGTGCAGGTTTCTGGTCGGATATGATCTGAGGTGTAGCCGTGGAATCATCACATTTTAACGAGAGGTCAAAATCTGTGAGCATAATGTGACCATCTGATCTTACCAGCACATTTTCAGGCTTTAAATCACGGTAAACAATCCCTAACATGTGGAGGTATTCTAAGGCTACCACCACTTCAGATGCGTAGAATCTGGAGAAAGAACAGTTTCATCAAATACTGAATTTGGACGTAATTATAAAGTGCTCAAAGAATACAGATAAATTCACAGACGCCATAATTATAAGTTGTGTATTCCAAATCTTTATCAAATAATTGTCAAATAACCTGTAAATCCTACAGTATATACCTAGCATAACTAGAATTCAAAAAAAAAAAAAAAACTCATGACCTACAGAGAATTCTGACTGAAAATAATTGAGATGCAACATGGGGTTTTAAAATCTTGATGAGGTTACCTTACGCCATAAAGGACCCTACCATTGGTTATCTACTCCTAGCTATTTAATTGAAATTTGGATTGATTATCACTAAACACAGACAAGAAATTCTATAAAACCTTATGAATCTAGCAAGGGGCCTACCTTTTTTTATTCACACCAGAAATACCGCAACAAAGATTTCAGAACCCACCATGTGAAGGTTTGATTCCACTAATTTGATAAACTTAATCGTAGGCAATCATTAGAAAAAATTAATTTTATTTGTTAAATTAATATATATATATTTAATTTAACAAGAAGATGGAAAAAATCTCATTCAAAATGATAATAATTGTCAGCATAGGTAATAAAAGGTAGAAGTTGACTGAGTCCACTGGAAAATAGAAGGCAGTAAGAGGTTTTTCATATCAAGAACATTAGTTTCCGAGATTTTGGTATAACATCTGGGGGGTGCAAGAGTGAAATGCATAACTTAAATTTGTAAACAAAAAATGAACAATGATTCCTTCAGTTCAGAAAAAAAAATGCAAAAGTATTCCCAGAAATACCGGGGAAAAGATTAGTAGAATTAGGATTTTCGGGGGATTCTTTGGACCCGAGATGGAACAAAAAGCTTCCTGTTTGTACCACCTGAAATGACACATATGGCCTAGCTACTGCCAAAAGAGAAACTAGTGCTGTCTACTTTAACATTTACAGAGACCAATTATTGTCAACAAGGTATATCCTCAGTCTACCCTATACAATTTCTATTTGACTTGACCGCATACATATATTATTTATAATCTTTAAGACAATAATATTCTAAATGACCCATGTTAAATTTATTGAATTTTCTTCTTTGCAGTACGTGGATTTTGAGCTGAGTAATAGTCTACACAAAAGAACAATTAACAAAAATCAACGTTATAATACATAAGTAAAGGTGTCATTTGAATTGTTCAAACTTCTTTATTAACTGCAGAATTTGCACTAAAATTTTTGTAAGTAGTTCTTTTTAAGCCAAGTTGCTTGCATGTTAGATTTTGTTAAAAGTAATTTTATATATTCACATTAATATAGTTAATAGCAATGAAATTGAAAATCATGATACATTCTAAGAGATAGTTCGCCCTTTTTCTAGGCTTTATAAACTGATGAGTTTTAGAAAAGTATTCAATGTATTTGGTTATTTTTATTCGGCTTCATATGAATCCTTGGGCTTTTTCCAGAGAAGCTTTTAAAAAGTTGGGAAAGTGACGAAAACAAATATTTTCGGAAGGGTGTTGGATTAGCTTGTTATTTATTTATTTTCTATATATATACATACTTGTCAAGAAATAAACACAATTAAAGAGTGCAAAGATTTTAGCTCGCATGAAAGTATTTTGAGTTTTTTTTTTTCTTTTTAAATCTTAAAATTGAGAGTTTTTAGCCTATTAACTACTTCTATTGAACCTCTATACTCGTCAAAATGGAAAACTAAAAATTTATAACTTAAATTTAAGTTATAAATAAATTATTTATGGATACTTTTTGCACAAAAAATACACTTACATAACTTCTTAACTTTTTTAAAAAATAATTGTTACTTTTAGTCAATTTTTACTAAAATTCTTTTTAATTTACTAACTTCTTGACAATTTTTTAGTTTAAAAGTAAAAGAGACATATTCAAACAGCTTCTAAATTCATAACACTAAGAACATAAAACTTAAATTAAAAATTATATGAACTTAAAACACCAGAAAAAAAAAATCTGACCTTGTAGATTTTTTTCTTGTAGCTCTAAACTTTTAAGCAAAAAATTTTGGTAACAGACAAATGACTATATTTCTAAGTAAACCATTTTCGTAAGTTGACTTCAATTCTTTATTTATTGGAATTAGATTATAAAACATTTTTTGCATACTCACACAAGTCTTCATATGCTCTAAGAGAACATTTCTCACATTAATTAATTTAGTTAATCAAAAAATTACACTCTCACAATGGTATAAACAAAACTTAGAAGCAAAAGTCAAACCCAATTTATTTCTTCCTAAGAATAAACAACTAAAGCATCCCAACTTTCAAGACGCCCATTGCTCAACTCACAGTAATTTATGCTCAATAAAGAGTTCTTCCTGGTTGGCTTTCCAAAATCTCCTATAACAACTAAATACCATATTACTTAAATAATAATGATTATTATAATTATTGTATTATTGATGTTGTTGAAATGTCATTTATGTAATAATTACGTGATCGAGCCCCTATGTGGTCCACGTCATCCACTTGGCACATGCTACAAGTTTTACGAGATTTATTTACATCCTGTACGCGGACTAATTAAAAGTCCGATCACACACGTGTCGGGACCACATTGGTTTAGAATATGAAGAGTCAAACGAGTTACTTTCGACGTTTTCGATAAACTCTTCCGCACCTGATTTGATCCCCCGCTAACTAAACCGATCTATACACTAGAATGCTGTAAGGAAATAATCCGGCGTGCTCTAACACACGCCATGGATCCTGTGCACCCACCTGACAGTCACCAGACGGCCAGGCCCACTACCTGCTCCGTCACTCTCATCGTTGCAATTCGAAATCACAGTCATGATAGATGGATTTTTTTTTAGAAAATAATAATGGAAAAAAACTACTCCGATTTCCCTGAGGTTGAAATTTCAAAAATGGAGAGTATAACGGCGGTTACCTGACGGCGGATTCGTGGAAACGCTTGAGCGGTTGTTTTTGACGGAGGACGTGGAGGTCTCCGCCGGGGCAGAACTCCGTTAACAAACAGAGATATTTCGAGTTGTCGATGGAAGCGTAGAGAGTCGGCAAGAAAGGATGGTCTAACATTTCGAGTATTTCCCTCTCTGTCCTGGCTCTGCCTTCTTTGCTGCGACCAAGCAGTTCCTTCTTGTCCATCACCTTAGCAGCGAAAAGCGGAGAATCGAGTGAGGAACGAGACTTGAGCTCGGCGAGGAAGACGGAGCCGATGTCTCCGGAGCCAATTCGGAGCGAGAAGCAGAGGTCGGAGAGGGAGAGAGATCGGAGAGAGAGCGGGAGCTTGGAGGAAGAGAATGAGCCGTGAGTAGAAGGCGCAGGAGTAAGCGTTGCAGCTGAGGAAGACGAGCCTGAGCTCGTGCTGCGGTTGATGGTAGTACCAGTGGACGTGAAGCTCACGCTCTGAAGGTCGTCGGCTAAGTCCACCCATGGCTCCATTTGACTGCCTTTCGAGTTTGAGCGGTCTCTGTGTGTGGTCTTTTGAAGGGAGACAGAGGGGGGTTCATTGGGCCGTAAATATGGGCCGGGTCCATGGTTTTCGGGTCGGATATGGGCTGGAACAAATGGATTCGGGTTATACGGAATTTCGGGTGAAATTATGGACCGTGTTTTTTGTAAACTCGCTTGATATACGCAATCCCATGCATATATTTTAAATTAATTATAATATATAATTCTTTTTTGGGAAACCTCAATATATAATATAATTATTCCTGTACGTAATCAATATATTTGATTTTTCAAACGCTGAAGTTCATAGGTTAATTTTTTAATAAATTAAATTAAAAAAATATGTTCAGTATATATATATATATATGGAGAGCGGGAGAATTGTGCAAAAGTATATTTGTGTGATATGTTCAGATCCTACCTGGTTGTTGGGTATCCATGGTTTCTTTTGGCTGCTTAAGAAAGGTTAATTATTTTACAACAAGATAGGTTTATTTATTTAATCTTTTTAAGCTTTATATCTTTTTTATTTTTACTCTTAAATATCTTTTGCTTTGATTTGTGTTATTTCTAAAAATTAATTAATGTTTTAAGATATCTTTTTACAATATTTTTTTCTATAATTTAATTTGTTTGCTATTGATGTTTTCGAGCATGTATAATGCAGGCCTACCCAACTTACATCAAAATGCACCGTTTCATTAATTATTTATTTAAATAATGAATAATTAATGTATGATATGATAATTTTATAATTTTATTTTGTTTGAATCTATTTTCAACCGAATGATATGGTTTTAGGATAGTACTTTACGAATTTTTTTTTTTAAATTACTGAATCCATAGATTTTTATAGTAAAATATTTTTCTTCCATTTTTACCCTCATAATATTTTATTAATTCTAAGTTTACCCTTACTAAAATCCCAATTTATTTTTTCTTCACCTCTCCTGCTTCTCCATCTTCAAAGCCGAAATCCATTTCAATCTTCAAAGCCGACCTGCGTCTTCTCCACCAGGGCCGAAATGCTTCTTCTTCTCTCTCTCACTTCCTCAAACCCGTCGCATCTCCTTCCATCTCTGCTTCTTTAAAGCCGTCGCATCTCCTCCTTGCGACCTCTCTCTCTCTCTCTCTCAGTTCCTCTTCCGTTGCATCTCCTTCCCTCTCTTCTCTCCCCTTCTCGCGGTCGTCGTCAATCCTGCTCTCTGCTCTCGGCCGTCGATGCCGCTCTGCCTCCCTTCTCTTCCTCTCACAATGGCGTCTCTCTCTCCTCGCTCTCTCCTCTCTTTCTTTTTATGTTAATTATATATATACACACATATACATATGTATATGTATATATATATAATTAAATAAAAAAATAATTTACATTAATTGTATATATATATATACATATACATATATATGCTTTGTTTGGACGAATCTAATAAAAAAATAATAATCTCAATAAATTTAACAAAAACAATTATTTTATTTAAGTTATGCAAATTGTAAAAATAACTAGTAGGGAAGAGAAAAAAGACATATAATTTTTTTAAAATAATTTTGTTTCAATTTCTCCTCCCAATATAAGTCTTATATTTTTAAAATGTGATTAAATTGAAACATGGTTCCTAGTTTAGAAACTAAATTAATAATTTATTACTGTATGATAAAAAATATATATCAGAATTATTTTTCTTCGTCAAATTAGTTTAAATCTTTTTCCCAACAAAAACTTAATTTGTTTTTCTTCATCAAATTAGCTTTACAATTCTTACCAACTAAAAGTAATCGTGAAATAATAAGGTAAATAAGGCTATTCAAAAATAAAATTACTAAACTATCTTCACTGTTAAACTACATTTTTTCTCTTTTTACTTTCCATTCTATTTACTAATGTGAAATACTATTCTACAGAACAATTTTATGAAGACATTGAAAGTAAAATAACTTTTAAAACTTAGCTTCTCTTATTGGATTCTCTTTAATTTTGTAATTTTTTTTTCAAAAATTTCTTTTACAATATCTTTTTGTCCTAATTTTTCTTATAAATTATTTTATATACTTCTTATAATTACAATGCACTACAACATGTAATAAAGAATCAAAAACTACAAATTATTACTAGCAGAAGTCATTATAATCACAGTAGTATAAGCAATTTTATACATTGCTTACCAATTTTTGAAACATACCAATTTTCTGTCGTTATCATATCAAACAAATTCTCCTTATAATTTTACTATTATCATATTAAACATTCTTGTCATTTCTCCTAATAAGTTTTCACCAAAATAAAAATCTAAATAGATTATATCAAAATAATTTCTATTAATTATATATATGTATATATATATACATATATGTAACAACCCAGAACTAGAAAGAGAAATAAAATATAAATTGAATGTGGAAGCGAAATAATAACGTTATGATTTACATTCCTTACACAATAATTTAGAATATCTAATAGGGATACGAGAATGACCATTCTAAAAAAATAACAAAAAATCAAAAAAATAAATGGAAAGTAAACAACCGGTCATCATCTTCGCAACCTTCTTGTGGATCAGGATCTGTATCTTGGTCTTCTTGATTTAAAATGATTAATGAAAGAGTGAGCTATACTAATCTAGTAAGAATATCATACTACTCACCAATACAAAAATGAAGGTTGGTAAAAATCATGAAAATAACTAATGGAACTTTTAATTTAAGTAAATTTATTTATCATAAATAAAATCATTTATTGTATACTTACCGTAGCAAAATTTTTAAAACTGACCTATAGAGACAATAACACGTCAATATCAAAATCTCATATTCAATTAAGTAAGAATAACAACTTTTTTTTTATCTGCCTATTGATATCTGTGGGGGTCCATAGAGATGTCTCCACTACACGTGAACCCTTATTTAACATTATCAACTAACTGGTCGTCCCTATAATCTGTCTGGTATGAGCGGCAAAAATGACATCTCTCAATACCCCGTCTAGTATGAGAGAGAAACGGACCATACTCATATCACGTCTGGTATGAGCGCCAAGATATCAAACCTCGATACCCCGTCTAGTATGAGGCAACGTTCATGGCAGAGTTTTCTATACACTCGGTCCGTCCACCATCTCTCAAGATATCTAGTAAGGCTACCATTCATTCAATCACTTAATCAAAAAAATTTTCATTTACATTTAATTTCTAATTTCACAATCTAACTGTAATTCACGTAAAACAAGCAATATATGCATCAAGCAAGCACAACTGAATCATCATACCAACTTCAGTGTATTATTATACATATGAAAACTATAAGATCAATCAAACAGGATAAATAATGAATAATAACCAATTCCGGCTCTATTAGTAACCTGTGATTAATTATTGAGATTTTCTAAATTGTACAAAATACCACATTATTTATAATTAAACTTTAATTCCATAACAAAGAATAGGGTGAGGGATTATTACCCGAATTGGTGTTCGAACGTTAAACTTTCAACTGCGCTTACTGGCGGTTACTAAGTTACCTGAATTTTTCTTCGGAGATTAAAACACGCTCCAAGTACCTAGAAATACCCCAAAAAATCCAAAATCGGTGTTAAAACCCTTTTTTGGCCAATTTTAAAATTTCGACACGGAAGCACCATTGCCCGTGGCGGCGGTTTGCCTCGGACTGGCTGTTTTTGGCCAGTTTCAGCCGATTTCGGCCTGTTTTGTACTCATCCCTACAAGAAAACACGTTAAGGGACTTCGGTTAGCCGAAAAAAATAAAAAAACAAAAGCTTACCGACGACAGGGTTTTCCGGTACGGCAGCTTCGCCAGCTCACCTTCGCGGTTGGGCATTTTCCTTCTGTCAACCTGTGAAAAATAGAATTGTGAATATAATGGTAGAAAAATTACACGAAACAGGAATCGGGAAGGCCTTCATCGGAGGTGACTTTTTATTTTTTCTACGGCGGCGCCGCCGAACTTTACCCGCAGTTTTTACCTCATTCGCCAGTTTTTTTGCTCTGATTTTACCATAGGGGTGTTCAAAATCTAATTTTGAGTGAATTAAATTTTTTTTACCTCTTTTGGCAGTCAGAGGTGGCTCCGACACAGCGGCGAGCGGCGGTCGGCTCTCCTTTCCGACGACTGATTCTTCTTCTCCGGCGGGAGGCTGACGGCTACGGTTAGGGTTCGGTGTGAAGTGAGGTATTTATATTCGTCTCTTTTTAATCTGGGTCGTCCATCACGTTTGATCTCAACTGTCCGATCGCATTTAAATAAAAAATAAATTTGAACCGTTCATCACGATTTGATCTGGACGGTACGATCACACCTGAGGAGGGAATGGATCCAGACTGTCCACGCGCGCAGGAACAATTCCAGACCGTCCAATTACGGGCATACGGATTGCCAACGTGACCTCCCGATTGGCATCGCGTCAGCGTGCCATGCTATACAGTGTGCTCGAGTTCGTCGAAGCTGCTAACTAGGCAGTCTTAGGTGACACATTTTTTTTAAATTATGTTTTAACTCCCAATTTCTGATTTTTCTTTTAAAAACACCCCCATAACCCAAATTTTTATCTATTTTTTTCAAAATTATTTTCAATTTCATCATCTACTTAATTTTTTTTCTGATTTTTACATTAAATAAAATTCATAAATTAAAAAAAATTATATTTCATACGTTAATGTTAATTTTTTTAAAAATTAATTACGGGTATTACATATATATGTGTATATATAATTAAATAACGAAAAATAATTTTTGTTAATTACATATATATATGTAGATCTGTATATATATATATATATATAATTAAATAAAGAAAAATAAAAGAAAGAAAAGAGAAATAAAGAAAGAAAAAAATTGTAGTTTTACAGTAGTTTTTTATATTCATTATCAAAAAATTAAATTTTTATTTCTCATACCAAGTATTTTTTTGGATATTTTAAGGAAAAAATTCATTAAAAATTTCAGTTTAAATAATTTTGCAAGCTAAATAACTGAATTACAAGTTAAATGAGTCTTTTTTCTTCTTTTTTTCATTTAATATTACATACAATAAAGTAGAGACAAATTGGTAATTTGACTAAATAAATAAGCATATTATCCTATTAATTCAAACAAAACAACTGTCACTACTCTACATTAATACATAATTTTTCCAAACATAATATAATTTTGTTATTACCATTATGTGTTATTACCATACATTAATTACCTACCACAAAATTCATCCAAACAAAGCATAAAGGGATCTGGGGCGTTCAAGCTCAGCTGAGCTCGATGATAGAATAGGTATTTAAACTCGTCTTCTTCTCCCGAGTAACCTTATTCTACTTTCCACTCTGCTACCACCGACATAGCCCCAAAACCTCTATTTTTCTATGTTTCTCGCATTCTTTCTTGTTGTTTTTGTAGTTAAACACATGCATTCTTCATTCAACAACTACTACGAAGAGTTTCATCTCCGTTCACTTACTTTCGTGCCTTCCACCATCATCGAACACCGCCTGCATAAACTCGATATTTTCTTTCACTTTTATCTGTTATTTTTTAAAAAAGAAAACATTGATTTTTGAATAGCTTAATTGGTGAACATTATTTTCTTTCATGGTATCAGAGTATATTAAGAATGGAAAGTCAAAATTCCCGCCAAACCATTATAAACCCGAACCCAAACTTTAGGGATTTGGCCATAACAAATCTGACTCATTAATTGTCAATAACCTGTATTTGTCCTGGAACTGCTTAATGACAACAATTATTATACATGGGCAATTTTCATGGAATGTTAATTGAGTATATAGAATAAAATAGAATTTATGTATGGAACCCTAACATAACATACAGATAGCAAATCCATTGAGAATGCACTGGAAACAGTGCAATGATATGGTGATTATTTGGATATAGAATGTACTTTCACCTGATATTAAGACCGACACATTTTGTGCTCAAACGATACATCAACTATGGCATGAAGTAGAACAAAGATATCGTGAACAAAATGCAATTAGGGTGTATCAAATTAAGCAGACTTTATCTGCACTCACGCAAAACCAAGAGCCAATACAAGCTTGCTTTTAAAAGCTTAAATTTCTTGTTGATAAACTCATAAATTATGAACTCATTTCCAACTGCACATGAGGGGGATTTAAACCAATTTTTGGTACCAGGAGAGGGATCACACAATGAGTTTTTTTATGGGACTTAATGAGCCATATAGTAACTTGACGTCCCAAATCTTGGCAATGAAGCCTCTTCCTAGTTTGAGCGAGGCATTTTCTATTATCTAACAAGAGGAGAAAATGAGAGAAATTACTTTAAAATATGTCATTAACCGGGTCATGGCTTTCAGTATAAAAAAGGCCAATAAACCATAAAAAATTTTCCGCCCAAACAAGGAGAAGTATTATTGTAATTATTACAAAAAGACTTGACACTATTTGGAAAGATGCTTTAAGGCCAACCCAAAAAGATCTGTATGCACCAATTAAAATATGCTAGGACATACGGCTGAGATATGCTATAGAGATAAGAACCAATCAAAAGGACAAAGGACCCAAAACAAGATCAGACAACCCGCCATCAATCAAGTTGTCCTCTGTTGATGCACAAACTAAACTCAAGGGAGAAGGGCATAATTTATTGACAAATGATCAACTCCATCAATTTATGGCTTTCATTCAACGAAGTCAAGCTACTGTCAATATGGTACAAGTAACTTTAAAGCAACCTCAGTATTAGAAACTCATTATATTCTCTGGTATATTTTCTTATTTTAATGTTTGCATAATAGATACGTATATATATTAACACACACACAACTTGGATAATTAATACTTGGGCCTCAGATCACATAGTACATACACCGCAATTATATATTGAGAAACATCAAATGTTAGATCTAAAATTGTATTACTAAATGGAGAAAGTGTAGATGTATCTCATGTAGGGTAGTAAAATTAAGTGACAAGCTTGTATTAAACAATGTGTTATGTGTGTCTTCATTTAAATTTAATTTAATATATGCAAGAAGGCTAACACATGATATTAGATGTTGTCTAATTTTTTTACAACAATATTGTATCATTCAGGACCTTTTAACGTGGAAGACATTTGGGATGGGCGAGATTAAGGATGGACTATACCAGCTTAGACAACCCAAGGATTCAGAAAATGCAAGTCAACAAATCTTTGCAGGAATGACACTACAAAGTTTCAACCAAGAGGAGAGAAACTTTGATATGTGACACTATAGACTTGGGCACCCTTCATTTAACTCTAGTTTTGATTTTGATATGTTAGCAAGCAAAGACTCTAAGTTATCTTATATATGCCTGTTGGCAAAATGCTTAAACTTTCATTTCCTAATAGTAATAATAAAGCATAACAATGTTTTGATTTAATACATTGTGACATTTGAGGATCTTGTAATGAAATTTGTTATGATGGATTTAGATAATTTTTAACGATTGTTGATGATTTTACTAGATATACTTGGGTATATATGATGCAAAGTAAGGCTGAAATAGGTTCACATTTACAATATTTTTGCAATTTTATTGAGACTCAATTTGACAGGAAAATAAGAGTGATTAGAACTGATAACAGAAGAGAATTTGAAATGAAAAGATTCTATGATGAGAAGGGAATCATGCATCAAAAGAGCTATGTGAAAACTCCACAACAGAATGGAAGAGTCGAAAGAAAGCATCAGCAAATACTCAATACTGCAAGGACATTAAATTTTCCAAGTGGAATGGACATCAAATATTGGAGTGATTTTGTTTTTACTACTACATATTTAATTAATAAAACACCCTCTTCTGTGCTAGGTGGCAAGACACCTTTTGAGGTTCTACATGAAAAGAAACCAAAATTATAGTCACCTAAAAGTATTTGGGTGTTTAGCCTTCGCGTATACCTTATTGAGTAGGAGACAAAATTTCCATGCAAGAGCAAGAAGATGTGTGTTTATAGGGTATCTTTTTGGTATAAAGGGATACAAATTGCTAGATAAAGAA
>NW_019014661.1:1749225-1767106 GCF_000150535.2 Carica papaya | reverse complement strand
TAAGTAGGCAAGTTAGTGGTAAATGAGAGAAGGGAACTAAAAGATAGACTGAAAAACAAACATAAAAAAATATTGAAGAAAAAAATAAAATAAAAATGAGACTAATTGTCTGACAGTGAGCGCTAGAATCTTATATGCTGAAAGTACGCCATCATAATATGCTCTATTCACCTTTGGCATTCTTCAATTTTTTCTTGCCCCCCTACTTAGCTGATCTAATCTCTCCTCTAAGATGGAACTTGAATTAGGACCTATTCCTACATCGGCCTGGGGAGAGCTAGGCTCACCCCTATCCATGGGTCCCAACCACCTTGATTTCAACTTGTTCAATGGTTCCTTAGTTGAGGGCTTATTTTTCTCTTCACTAGAGCTACAAATCTCCTCAAATATGAAGTTCCTTGGTGCATTAAATTAAGGTCTTGCTTCTAGCAAAATTACTTGCTCGTTGACTTCTTTATTCTTCATGTCCCTCATTTCTCCAATCATGATACCTTGTTCTAATGCATCTTTAATGTAATTGTCCTGAAAAACACCTTGCACGACCGAATCAAATGTATCAATCATGAAACAAGTATCATCTGAAGTATGTGCATATTTCATGGATTCAAACATATAAAAAGTAATTTCCTCATCAAATACCCTAAGAGTCAATTTACCATCATGAACATCAATTGAAGCTCTAACAGTTGCTAGAAATGGTCTTCATAGGATAATTGATATTTCAAAGTCCCCTTCCATATCTAAGATAAAAAAGTCTACTAGAAATATAAACTTATCAACCTTAACTAGTACATTTTCTATTATTCCAACTGGAATTTCGATAGACCTATCTATTAGTTGCAATGTAATCCTAGTAGGCTTAGGTTCTCCCAATCATAGCTTTTTGTAAGTATCATATGGCATTAAATTGATACTAGCTCCTAAATCACATAATGCCTTTTCAATTGAAAGATCACCTAAGTTACATGGAATAGTAAACTTACCAGGATCCTTCAACTTTTGTGGCATCTTGTTTTATAGAATAGCTGAGCATTCTTCGTTAAGCATCACCATAGCCACGTCTTCCAGTTTCCTTTTGTTGGATAGAATCTCCTTTAAGAACTTTGCATAGCTAGGCATTTGTTATAAAGCTTCAACCAAGGGAATGTTAATATGAAATTGTTTAAAAATATCCAAAAACTTACCAAATTGCTTATCCAATTATTGTTGCTTCAATCTCCCTAGATATGGAATGTTGTGGTGTTCTCCTCCTCGATTGGGTACCTCATTCTCTTGATCTCTTTTTCTTTTTTCTTCTTCTTCCTTGGTTGAGTTACTCTCATTTGCTTGTGTTATGTTCCTTTGTTTCAACTCTACTGATTGTTTTCCACTCCTCAACGCTTTAGCATTCACATGTTCTCTTGGGTTGGTCTCGGTGTTGTTTGGCAAAGTTCCTTGAGCACGCTCAGAAATCAACTTTGCCAATTGCCCAATTTGGTTCTCTAGACTCTTAATGGAGGCTTCATTACTTTGCAGCCTAGTGTCTGTTACTGTCATGAATTTGGCAAGCATATCCTCTATGTTTGTTCTTCGTTCAATGGGGGGTGGAGCTGGTGGGGCAGCTTGTCTCTGATTTTTTTGGTTGGCCCGTGAAAAATTAGGGTGATGCCTCAATCCAAGATTATAAGTATTAGAATAAGGATTCCCTTATTGTCTTGGAGCATTACCAACATATTCTACTTGCTCAGTTTGTTGAGACGGAGCTCCTTGTTAAACTTTAGAATTCTAAACTTGCACCATATTTATATGGTCTATCTTCTTAGTTAAGGCCTCAATTTACGCAGATAGAGCTGTATAGTTGTTAATACTATGCAAACCGACACTCTTTCTTGATGAAGATCTCTCCTTCTCCCATTGATAACTATTATTCACCATCTCCTCAATCAACTTGTAGGTCGCCTCAGGTGTTTTATTATTCAATGTTCCTCCAGCAGCTGCATCAATCATAGTCTTGATATTGGCGGCTAGACCATTATAGAATGTATGCACTTGAAGTCACATAGGTAGACCATGGTGAAGAACTCTCCTCAGAAGTTCCTAATCGGGCAAAGCAGTATGTTTGATTTTCTTTTTCATTCAAACACTCTTTGTTCTCTCAATTTTATCTGGTTTTTTAGTTTGAAGAAGATGAGGTGTAACATCCCAGATGCTTAAAGAATAAAAATGAGCCAACTAACAAGTAATTACGAGCGCTAATAATAAGGTTATCATCGAAGCAGAAAATAGAAATCCCTTATAAAGTGCTCTAGGTTAAATATTTACATCAAGCCATAAATTGACAAATCTAGGTAACAAAATACAAAATAGAGTTCTTACAAAATATCTACGTCAAAGTACATATTAAACTACTGCACTCGAATTATGTCTTAAGATTTACTAAAGATCCGTGAACAGGTCTGGACAAGCTTCAACGGGCAACTGGGGAGCAGTTCCTTAACTTCCACGCCATTTGGAGGACATAGAAGGGAGTGAGTTCCGTGAAACTCAATAAGAGAAAGAGTATTTAAACCACACAACTAAGGTTTAAAAAGTAATTAACCTAAAAAACATTTACATATAAAGCTCTTACCTTAGAGGACTGTTGCAAGATGAATATATTTAAGTATTTAAAAAACTCATTTGTCTTTCTTAAAAAAATCCAATGAACAAATTATAGAACCAAGTAGAGAAGGAAAATAACCAATGTCGTAAGCAGGTGTATTAAGTCACATCGGGCATATTAGAACACATCAAGTGTTTAATAGAAACCAAATAAATAAAATATCCAATAGGCTCAGAATAAGCAGAAGAACCATCATGCAAAATCATCTTAGAATACCAACTAAGTATCATAACCGTGTTTTATTTAAGTCTTTAACCGACCTCCATGTGAAGTCGTTCAAAACATATATCTTTTGAGGGAAGAACGATCCTCGATTACCACTATGAATGACAATCAATTTCAATTTTATGTCGATATAAACTAATGGTCATGATCGTACGTCGCTGCTGTGGCCATATATACTATTGCGAATTCACTCTCATAAGAGGGAACGATAATTCCATTTCCATATCAATTTTAGATATAATCTAATTATCATGGTACTGTGGCTCCTACACGTGCAATCACAAATCCACTCTTGTTAGAGGGAATACCATCATTCATAGGGAGTGATTCACCAACCTTTTCAGATCATAGAGTAGGGAGAGACATAATCCCCTCGAAGATAATAGTTAAATAGATTTTCATTCTTTTTACTTTTTAATTCAATATTCACATCAATCATACGTTCCAAACTCGATGGGGTTCAATGACATATCAGGCCCAAGATCCACATTCATGATCACATATCCAGAACCCAGTGGGGTTCCATTAACATATCCAGCACAAGGCCCATATCTCCTGGACTTGACCATGGAGATATTCCTCAAAGCAGGGGCTCCTAGATTAATCCTCTTTACCATTACTAAAATAAGGTAAAGGGCCCATTCCACATGCATTTCAGAACCATATTTTTATAACCCTTATGCATATTAACTCACATTTCATATTCAAATAAGCCAAGTGCCAACAAACATAGCAATTCATGCATCAAGTCAAGCAATATCCCAATATAATTTATCTAGAAAGTGCACTTAGAAATGTAAGAGAAAATACTAAAGAATCCCTTACCGAAACCCACGTCAAATAAGTCTTTAAGAAATGAAAAAAAGACCTCTGCCACCCCTTGGTCAAGTTTCTTAAACTCCTAGTTTTTCTCCTTATTTCTTGCTTCTTTCTTTCTCTAAAATTTCCTCTTTCTCACTCTAAAACTTCTCTCTTTCTTTTTTCAAAATCTCTCTAGAAAGTGAAAGTGGATGAAGAAGTAAAGTGTAGAAAATAAGGAAAAAGAAGCCTTTAAATAGGCATGGAGAAGCCTCGGATGCATGACACGTGACAAGCATCTAAGAAGACATGTGGCATGTAGGTGGAATGGGTGGTCAATAGTGGGGCCCGCACAGCATGGGGGACATATTTGTGGGTACGACATGACCGTGGGTTGTCATGTTCGTAGATATTGGGGGATCTTCTCCCCTTTTTTGGTTTTCCTTTCTTTTCGCCCTTTATGTCTTCTCCTAAAAATTATTAAATTTAAAGCATATCATAATTTAAAGTACCCAGAATTTAAATATCAATAGAAATTTAAAATGGTCGTTAGGCCCAAATAATAAAATTTTAACCATATGCTAAAGTGCAAAGATTTGAGATGTTCCATGAGGAGTGAAGTTATCAAAGAGGAAGATCATTTAAAGAATTCTTGGCCAGGATCTGGTCATTTGAATGCATGCACGAAATCATAGCCGTTGGGGCCTTGAATGGCCGACCATGGCTGGACAAGGAAGGCCAAGCTTTTGACAGCTGGTGTAACATCCCAAATACCTGGTGGTAGAAGGGAGCTAGATAACATAAACATACATGAGTGCTAGTAGCTAAATTTAACATTGAAGTAGAAGAATAGAAATTCTTTACACAAAATCAACGTTTACATTACACTTGAGGCCAATGTTTGGCTATCCAAAAGGTGAATGTACAAAATAGAGTCGCTTGAAATATTTACAAGAGTCATCAGAGCACAAGTTTTACAAAGCACTCGTAACTATCCCAAAGATCTGAGAAGGGATCCACATAAGCTTCAAGGGGCAACATGTCGAGCGCGTCGTTGCTTTCATCATTTGGGGGGAGAAGGGACGGATTGGGGGTGAGTTCTATGAAACTCAGTAAGAAGATAGTATTAGAACCACATTACTAAGGTTTAAAAGGGTGATTAACCTTTGAAGAAAAATGTGGACTCTATAATAATGTTGACTTAGCTGGTGAGCTTTCCCAGATGGATAAATTAGGTAATTTAAGAAAATCATCTTTAAACTCGTAAAGAACAGGTGAGCACAATATCATAGTACGATAGAAATAGCATAGAACATTTTATAAATAGAGAAACTACACCATCTACTCAACTAAGATAAATAGAAATATTATTGTACTTAACTTTAACCATAATCGTTTCTTTATTAAGTCTTTTACTGATCTTCGTGTGAAGCTATTGTGACTTATATTTACTAAGGGCAGATGGGATTCCTAACTATCGCTATGAATGACCCAAACATTTTATCGTTATCCCCTATTGGGGTAAATTTATTTCCCATTTCGAGACAGTTCCATAACTTTTTGATGTCAGTTCTATAATTTTCTAAGGTTAGTTCCATAACTTTCTGAGGTTAGTTACATAACTTTCTAAGGTCAGTTCCATAACTTTCTGAGGCTAGTTTCATAACTTTCTGAGGTATAGTTTTACAACTTTCTGAGGTGTGGTTCTATGACCACATCCTTTTTCAAGTCCATTCTCATCAGAGGGGAAACACCGATCATTCATAGGGAGCAGTTCATCGATCATTTATATAGAGGAGGGAGAAATAGAAACCCCTCAAAGGTAATAGTCTAATGGATTTTTCATTTTTTTCTCTTTTACTTTCAACTCTCTTTTATGACCTTTACATTTTAGATCTATCATACATTTATTTCCCTTATGAGTCTGGTGGGACTCAGCAAATATTCGGCCAAAGGTCCGTTATCTCCAAATTCAACCCTCGGGGGGGTGTTCCTTAAAATTTAAGTTTCTCATACTCTTCGCCATTACCAGAGGTAGGACAAAGTGCCAAATCCTAAAATTCGTCGTCATATAAGTTTTGTCAGAAATATCAAGCATTTTAAACAAATCACCAAACAAACATACTTCGGTATGGAATGAAGTTAACTAGCTCTCCAAAAGCAAGGAAAAACTCCTAGAATTTTCTTATCAATGCCTGAAATTCTTCCACTCTTCCTCTTCTTTCTCTCAATCTAAAAATTCCTTTTCTTTTTCTCTCTAGTTTTAGGAAATTTGAAGAAAATAGAAATGGTGAAGAGTGAGGAAGGGGGATCTTTTTTAAAGAAAAACTGACAGTTGGATTCATGCCATGTGCTAATAAGTGTATAGGTATTAACAAATAAGAGGGTAATCCATCCAACTTTGTAGAAAACATAAAACTACCTAAGGGGAGAGTTTAAAAACACTTCTCTTTTTATTCTAAAAACATGTGGTATGTACACCCTAACTCATTTACTAAACCTTCTAAATTAGTTTATTCAGTAAATATTTTAGAATTCAGTATTCTAGTATCATAACTTAAAGCATAAACTGTAACACCCTAGGACTTTTGTGCTTAATTGTGTCGTGTAGAATCTCAATTTATTTGGGCACTAATGCTGTTAACTATTTAAATTTTAAAATTTAATTTTCTAGTAATTTTGGGTTTAAATTAAAGTTTATTTTATTCACATATTATTTTAGTTTATCACTAATTTTAAAATTTTAGGAAAAATAGAGAAAAAAAATGGCGAAAAAATCTAGTGAAAAAGTTGTGGGAAATTATTTCCCATCTCCATGGGGTGAGAGGTGTGTACTTTGTACGCACATCACATTGTGCACACACAGCGCACAGCTCTGCACACTTGTGCATGGAGACGCCTCGGCCAGCACATGAGGTAGCCCTCAGGCAACGACTCTTGGGGTGTGCACTGCTGTTCGGCTGACATGCCTCCATCTGTTGGGAGGAGTGCGCCGTCCCTTGGATGGTGCACCCTCGACCATTGTGCCACCGTCGCGTCATCGTCATCTCATCGGTCATCTGCCAATCATGTCATCAATCTTCACGTCACATCGATAAATTTTTGCCCTCCCTCTCTCCTCATGGATTTGTGCCACTTGGTGAAAATCTAACCGTCCAGTTTTTCTATAAATATAGACCCCTCCCCACCCTTTTCCTCACCATTTCTTCTTCATTTTTCACTCACCAAAGTAGTTTTAGAGAGAGAGCTAGAGAGAGAGAAGGAAAAAAAAGAAGAGAAGGAAAATGTAAGAGAACTACAAGTTTTCAGTAAGGAAAATTTGGTATTTATTCGTATGTTCTAAGGAGTATTTTTTGATTAAATAATAAAATAATATGATGCATGCTTACTTTTGTTAAAAAAATCTAAAAATACGTATTTGTATAAGTTTTGTGATACTTGCATGATTAGTAACATATTAATGCTAAAATAAAATGAACAAATGATATAATTATATGATGAAAAATGACACGTTGAGATTTTTATTTGTCAAGCATGATATTAATTGACAAACATATGAAATGAACATTAAACATATATGCATGACATGTAAATTAAATATGATCCGTTAGGCTTTTTATCTTTGAGGGATTCTATTTCTCCCCCATCTCATTTGAAAAGACATGAAAAGACCACTCTCTGTGAATGACGGCATATCCTCTGACGAGAGTGGTTATGCGATATGATTATAGGGTTCACTGTGGCGACGTACGACCGTGACTATAGTTCACATATAGGACCACTGTGGTTGGCACGGTCGTGGTCATAGAACGTGTCATGGTTTGACAAGTCATAAATGTGCTGAAAATGAAATGAACTTGGTCATTCCACAGTGGTAGTCGGAAATCCACATTGCCCTTAATAGATATAAGTCGAGCCGCTTCGTGCGACGAATAGGTAAAATATGAAAAAGTCATACATGATTTGTTTGATTTTTCTATTTATACATGATGTGATTATGACCATGATATAATGTCTGATATTGACATCTTTCTAATTAAAATAAAAAAAAAATGTTTTCTTATATTTGAAATGAACCCATGATATGACCATGCGACGGTAAGCGATTAACGATACGTTTTTAATTTAATGAACCTTTAAAATCTTAGTAATGATGTTTAAATACTATTTTCTTTATTGAATTTATAGAACTTACCCCTTTCCATGCCTCCCCAGATGAAGACGTAGTAAACAATCACTTTATTGACTTACCCATTGAAGCCTTTGAGGATCCCGTGGATCCATGAACTATTACGAATGCATGTTTCATTTCGCACTCTGATGAGTCCACTTTTGGAGAGACTTGTATTTATTTTTGTGTTGCCTCAGTATTGTAAGATTTGGAACTTAAACTTATTTTTATAAGGGATCGTAATATATTTATTTCGCTGCATATAATTATTTTAAATGCACTCGTAATCTGTTTCTATATCTGACAACCTTATGTTATATTTTAGTATTTGGGATGTCACAAATAGTATCAGGGCAGTTACACAAAATAATCCCTTACACCGAGCCAATATTCGAGGAAAGCCACTCTAGACACTTAGGATATTTCCGTTCTTGAAAACTAGTCCACCAACTCGTTGTGTCCCTTTTTATTTGTAGGAATGATGACTCGAGGGAGACCATTCGTAGAAAGAACCAAGAGATTCAGGGCCTAGGATCCTCTAACCATAGCTGCGTTTATCGAGCTCTTCCGAGCAATCCAAGGTTTAACCATAGTAGTAGGTCAAAACCAAAGCAACCACTGCCAACACCCTCAAGCCCAAGACTATCGCTCTGATCATTGTATCTCCCACAACATTACCAAATTTAGAAGACTGAATCCACCCAATTTTGAAGGAGGACCCAACCCCTCAGTTGTAGAAGCCTAGATCCTATAAATAGAAAAGCTTTTTTATGTCCTAGACCTAACCAAAGAACAAAAAGTCCCCATCGCCGCATTTATACTAACCGGTAAAGTTGAACACTGGTGGCATCTTAAAAAAAGTGTCCTACCCTCCCCTACCACTTGGAAAGTTTTCATGGACACCTTCTTTGAAAACTTCTTTCCTGTATATGTTCAAGAGAAGAAAGAGGAGGAATTTCAGGACCTCCCCCAGTGAAACATGACCGTTACCTAGTATGCAGCCTAGCTTACCCAATTCTCTAGGTATCTCCCTTTGATGGTTACCCTAGAGAGTCACAAGGCTAGGAAGTTTCTAAAGGGAATTCATGCGGATATTTATGACTGAGTAGTGATGCTAAGAGCTAGTTTGTAGGCCAAGGTACTTGAACATGTTCAATTAACCGAATACCTTATGTCGCCCTAGCAGTAACACTGTAACCCCCTGTTCACCACCGTGCTAAATTTGAACCTGAAAATCCCTATTTATTCGGGCCTTAAGGCCACCTAAACTCATTTAAATTTATCTCGTAGCTTTATATCGTAATACATAATTTAAATTCGTGATTTTAATTTTATACTAAATTCGTTATTTTATCTTTATTTTATTTTTTATTTTATTTTTATTTGATTATATATATATTTTATTTATTTAAAAATAATTTTCAGGATAAAATAGAAAAAGGGGGAGAAATCCCGCAAAAAAATGCTCGCGGGAGAATCTCACCTGCACAGGCACCGCGTGCTATTTGCGCGCACGACCAAGCGTAGGATGTGCACACTGTGTGCACGTCCCATCTACGAAGGGCGCGGGGCCGGTCTGTGCACGCATCTCGTCATGTCTAGACATGCCAGTCTACACGCACTATCCACGTAGTAGGCCTGCGTGCAGCACCCTGCCTTTTGTAGGTCCTACATTTGTGCAGGCTAGCTCCTGCATGCGGCAAAGTAGGCCAAAACTTGTAGGCTAGGCTTGCAACGTGCGATCAGAACATGTAGGCTAGGCTTGCAACGTACGGTCAGCCTAGTGAGGCGCACTACCGCCTCGAGTAGTGCACTGTCGCCCCCTTGGGCACCATGCACCGCCTTAGGTGGAGAGCCGCTACCGGCGTAGGATTCTTCATCCATTTTTTATGCCGCCATTGCGTCATGTCAAATCGCTCATCTTCAACTCAACTCTCTCTTTTTCCTCTCTAGATTTTGCCACTTGGAGCAAATCTAAAGGTCCTCATTTTTTATAAATAGGACACCTTTCTTCCATTTCCTCATCACTTCCATTTCATTCTTCCATCCTCCAAGAGCTTAGAGAGAGAGGGAGTGATCTAGAGAGAGAAGGAGAAAAAAAGAAGAGGAAATATATAGGAAAACTTTGAGGCTTTGGTAAAGAATTTAGTATTTCCTTAAACATCTTAAGGAGTGTTTTCAGAAAAATAAAAAATTATGAAGTTTGTGTTTTATACTTGTATGTTTTATGTTTAATAGTTCCAATAAAGTGATTTGTTCTTGATTTCAAGCATGCTATGTGATTTATATGCACTTGATGATTTGCATGTAATTTAAATAACACGAATCTGATGACATCTGTCTGAAAAATATAAAATAAAAAAAGAGAAAAAAAGGGGAATGAGCCTGAATGCTTCGAAAAATATATGTATATGTATTAACATGCATAATGCATCAAGTGTCTCGTTAGGCTTTTTATTTCTGAGAGGTTTCTCTTTTCTCTTCCTGCATCTGGTCTGGAAAAACGTGATAGGATCATTCCCTGTGGATGACAACGTACCCTTTGACGAGAGCAGTGAAACGAATATCTGTTAGGGGTCACCTTTAGCCAAGTACTACTGTGGCTAAAGAATATCTGATAGGACCATTGTAGTTGGTACGACTGTGGTCATAGATCGTACCATGGTTTGGTAAGTTAAAAATATGCCTTTATATATCTGATCTGGTCATTCCATATGAGTAGTCGAAAATCTGTATCTGCCCTCAGAGATGGAAGCCGAAACGACTTCACAAAGCATGACACAAAAATCTTAGCATTTCATGATTTATTTGATTTTCTCTATTATTAATTATGATGTTTGATTTGATTTTCTGATTATGTTATGCTGATTTTGACATTTTCTTTAATAAATAAAATTATTTTCATAAAGTAATAAAGGACCCTGATATGTCCTAATGGTAAGTATTATGACATAATTATTTACTTTTAAAATCTAACGATGTTATTTAAATATTATTTTTCTTACTGAGTATATAAAACTCACTCTTTTCATGCGCCTCCACAGATGAGGAAGATAGTGAGGAACTGATTGCTGACCTACCCCTTGAAGTCTATGAGGATCCCGTGGATCCACAAACCTTGAATGCATGACTTGTGCTGCACTTTGATAAGTCCAATTGGATAGTAAAATAAGTGGCCCTTTGTATTTTGATATTTTGTATTTTTCCACTTTTGGTCTCAGCTATATATATGTGTAATTGGAACTCATATATTTTGGTAAGGGATTTGTAATAATTTGCTCTGCTGCATACAATTTTATCATGCACTCCTAATCTGTTTCTGTATCTAGTACCCTTATGCCTTAATCTGCATTGGAGATGTCACCAAAGTTGAGATTGTGATTAATTAGAACCAATCGACCAATGCTGCCAAGGTTCGTAGTTTCTTGGGTTTAGCTAGCTACTACAAGTGTTTCATTGACGGGTTCTCTAAGATTGCAACTCTATTAACTCGCCTTACCAAGAAGGGTGTAACTTTTTTTTAGGACGATGAATGTGAAAATAGTTTGAAGTACCACCTCACCTCTACCTTAGTATTAATCCTTTCTGATGATATTGGATGATTTTAGGTCTTCTATGATGTATCTCACATAGGCTTGGGACGTGTTCTCATGCGACACAGTCGGGTAGTGGCTTATGGCTCCATACAATTAAAACCCCCTAAGTGCAACTACTCCACTCACGACTTAGAGTTGGCTGCCATTGTTTTTTACCTAAAAATATAGTACCACTATTTATATGGCTAGATTTTCAAAATTTACACTGACCATAAAAGCTTGAAATATTTATTTTCTCAGAGAGAACTTAACATGAGGCAGAGACATTGGATGGAGCTCGTAAAGGAATATGACTATAAGATCCTCTACCACATCGATAAGGGTAATATAGCCGTTTATACTTTGAGTAAGAAGGAATCCACTATGTTGGCCCGGCTGATGACTTCTAGTTGGAAACTAATTGATGTTATGCAGGCACTCTGCCTAAATCAATATGTTAATGGTGTCTACCTCACCTAGAATTGGGTCCTACCTGACTTTTATAAAGATTTAGAAAGCCCAGTCCATCGACCCTAAGGTAACTCAAAACTCAGTAAGTTTACTTATGAAAAGTTTTCTTATTTCAAGATTTCTGATGATGGCCTATGTCGATTTTAGGATTGTATCTGGGTACTTACAGTAGTCAGGACGGACGTTTTGAAGGCAGTCCATGCCTCCAAGTCTATCCGTCCCAGAAGCACAAAGATGTACCATGATTTAATGCACTAGTATTGATGGCCTGGATGAAGAAAGATATTATTGATTTTGTGATGTGAGCATGGGTAATCTTGGGCCACATGGAAGAGACATCATCATGACAAATGGGCCCATAACAAGGAGCCAGACCCAAGGATTACAACAAGCTTTCTAACTCTTTATCCAAACTTGGATTAGTGAGGAAGATGGTTTGGATCCACTAAAGAAGCCCAAGGAAATAAGGTACCCAACCAATTAATCTAAGGGCATAATGGTCTTATCAACTTGCTTCAAGCACATGATGGATATGGGTAAGAAAAGGAAGCAATCAGCTAAGAAAAGGGGGAAGACCATATATATCATAATTAGGAATTTAGACTTTAATTTTAATTAATTTCCTATGTAATTACACCTAATTAAGAATTTAGACTTTATTTTTAATTAATTTCCTATGTAATTGTAATTAAGAGATTTTTATTACCTTTCTATTCACATGACTTACCCTATAAATGGGTCATCAAGTCTTCATTGTAAGGATTCAAGATTAAAAATCAATAATATTATGAGTCTTATTCAAGAGAGCCGTCTTTATCCTTCTTGTTGAGTAAGGAGTGGATGTATAATCAATGTAATTCTTTGTGGTGTTTTTCCATTCTTCTTTTAATTTTCTATTTTTCAATGATCTTAGTTCTTATCATTCTTGATAGAGGGTTAAATAGAGAGTGTTTTCATAGGATTAAATTCCTTAGATGCCTTGAATGAAATTATGTGAGTTCCTGATCAGGTTGTTTCATCTTGTGTTCTGCATCATTTGGTATCAAAGCTTTGGCTCCAGCTAAACCTACTATCTTTTACTTTTGTACTTCTGAATTCTTGCATCGTTTATTTATTTATTTATTTTTTATGCATCTATTAAAAAAGGATTATCTCATACATCGATCCAAGCAAGACAAAACGTCAATTGACATTTTCTTAGCTTGATAAATTCGTTGTTGAGTACCAATTTTTTTTAATATACTTTTCTTGCAATTTTATTTACTGTGTAACAAAAAAAAAGAAAATAAGAGAGAAAAGAAAGGAAACAAATGAAAGAAATCCCATCAAGAAAGTACTTACCTTTTTGGTACTCAACTATTCTTCTTTGAAACGGTGCAAAAACCACCTCTTCATAAAGTAAAAGCCCCTTTTATTCTACAATTTCTTTTTTTACAGCTACGTGCATCCACATTTACACAGTTCATTAAAGGCTACCTTTTTTTATCGAATGCAATGTACATCGAGAATATATTAGTAGAAATATCTTTTGGATTACTTGTTGGGGCAATACTAAATCCATATATCCTTTATAAACTGTCAATTTTTTGTTCTACTCTCAGTTTCTTTTATTGTTCTAAGCTTTAGTTCTCTAATACATTTAAGTATCTAAATTGCGCCTTAGAGCTTAACGTATCTGATAACACACTACTTCTTTCTCTGTGTGTTACACTCTTATTTCTAGTATTAGTGCAGTATTTATTCTATAGAACTCCTTGCCATGTCTTAAAATAATACTTGAAAATACTTTGATTCAAAAAGATGTATCCGACACTCAACTTAAGGGTGAGAATAGAAAGGTAAAACGCAATAATGTGTGAGAATATTATAGGATAAAATTCAAGTGAGTAAAACAAGAGAGAACTAGTGAGGAATCTGTGACACCCCACCCATCACTGTGCTAAAATGATTTGGAAACTCTATTTATTCGGGCCTTTGGCCACCTTAAACTTAATTAATTTACATTGTTTAACATTTCTTATGATTTGTGATTTTTATTTATTTTTATTTTTATTAATTTTTATTTTATTTTATTTTAAAATTATTTTACGTAATTTAAATTATTTTATTTTATTTTTAAATTAAAAGAATTTTTTTTACAAAAATCAGAAAACAACGAAACGAGAGAAAAAACTGCCCGCGGGAAAAATCATTCGAGACGGCGGTTTGCCCGTGCGGGTGCTGGACACTATGAGTGAGTGCATGCACGCATAGTGCCCGCGAGGCATGCTTACAACGTGCACGTCTCGTCCGCACGCCAATACGCACGAGACGTGCGCACAACGCGCACGTTCCCTCTGGCAGCACGCACGCATGGGACGTGTGCGTAGCACGCACGACATGGGGTCAGGACCTGTGGTGCATCCTGTCGCGCACAGGGGGGCCATCCACGCGTAACCTCACACACAAACTAGCGTTGCACACTGTGCACGCATCCGCGTAACAGCCCTGCGCAAATAGGCATTGCGTGCCTGGGGCCTGCACGCGGCGCCCAGTGTGCCAAAGTGCTACGCGCACGGCAGTAGACCTGGCACCTACAGGCTAGCCTACAGCGCGCTGGCCGAAGCACTTCCATCCCAGGCAGTCCACCGTCGCTGCCTTGGGTGGTGCACTACTGCTGCTAGTGGAGGAGGCCTTTTTCTCTTGTTTTTTATGTCAAGAATCTTTTTCTCCACTCTCTTCACTTAATTTCGCCACTTAGCGCGAATCCAACGGTTATGAAATTCTATAAATTGCCCTTCCCCTTCACTTCATCTCCACACTTCCATTTCTTTCATTTTTCAAAGGTTTAGAGAGATAGTAAATTAGTGAGAAAAGAAGAGAAAGAAAGGAAAACGGTGAAAAAAAATCAAGATTTTGATAAAGAATCTAGTATTACTTTCGACGTCTTTAGTAGTATTTTTAGATAAATAAATTTAATATGATTGTTAATTTGCCTGTTTGTATGCCTCTGTGTTTAAAGGAGTCGAATTGTTTTGGTTTTCAAGCATGCTATGTGAATTACAAACACTTGATGAATTTGTATGTAATAGATGTAATATGTAATCGGTAATAGTACAAAGAAGAGAAGAAGAGAAAAATGGAATGAAGCTTGTATAGTTCGAAGTGTATTAGTATTGACATACATATTGCATCAAGTGTCTCGTTAGGCTTTTTATCTCTGAGTGGTATCTGTTCCCCTTGCCCTTCGAGGTATCTGTTTCTCCCTCCTCTATCTGGTCTGGAAAGACGTAAGAGGACCGCTCCCAGTAGATGACAGCATGCCCTCTGACGAGAGTGGTATCGCACTATCTATAGAGATCACTCATGGCTAAGTAATGTCATGGCTATAAATATATGTTAGGACCACTATAGTTGGTATGGCCGTAGTCATAGATTGTATCATGGTTTAGCCAGTCATAAGTGGGTTTGAGCAAATAGCTGTATCTGTATCTGATCTGATCATTCCTCTTGGGTTGTTGAAAATCTATATCTGCCCTTAGAGATGGAAGTTTATAACGACTTCGCGAAGCATGACACAAGAAATCTGTGCATTTCATGATTTATTTGATTTTTTCTATTATCTGGCATTATGTATATTTAATTTTATGTGCTAATATACCATTTTCATATTCAAATAAATGGTTTTCATAATGGTGAGATAGGTAAACGAGGAAATTAAATGGTAAGATAAAATAATAAACTTTTAAAATTTTACAATATTAATTTAATACTGTTTTCCTTACTGAGCATATGGAACTCACTCTTTCCATGCCTCCTCCTAGATGAGGAAGAAAATGAGAAACCACAGGTAGACCTACCATTGGAAGTCTATGAGGATCCTGTGGATCCACAAGTCTGAGTGCATGACTGTTCCCACACTTTGACTAATCCAGTAACATAGTGAAAGAAGTGGACCTTATATTTTGTATTTTGTAGCCACTTATGCCCTCCGTTTATGTATGTATTTGGAATGTTATATATATTTGTAAGGGATTTGTTATAGTTTGATTCTGCTGCATAAATTTTATCATTCACTCGTTATTTTGAATCTGTATCTGACACCCATTTGCCTTAATTATAACTTGGGATGTCACAGATGGTATCAGAGCAGAATTTTGTAGAACAAATTCCTTGCACTGAGGCCTAGAGTAGATAAAACTTTTAGAGTATCTAGGGAAGAAATATGTCATCTTTTCAAAGATTAAACCTCCAACTTATGTCTTCCTTTCTTTTGTAGGAATGACGCGGGGAAAACCATCCGTAGAGCGTACTGAACGACTTGAAGCTCCATATCATTCGACCAGGGCTGAATTTGCAGAACTTTTCAGAGGTATTCAAGGATTAACTGCACCCGTACGACAGAATCAGACCAACCCTTGTCCACCCCTAGCCCCTAAATTTTAAAACACAGATCAGTCTATCTCCCATAATATAGCAAAGTTTAGGAAACTTAGCCCCCACACTTTAAAGGTGGTCCTGATCCTTTAGTAGCCGAAGCCTGGATCCTACAAATGGAAAAACTTTTCTCTGTTCTAGACTTGACAAAAGAATAAAAAGTCCCTCTTGCAACTTTCATGTTAAACGGTGAAGCCGAACTCTGGTGGCGACTTAAGAAAGAAGTCCTGCCTACCCCTATTACCTAGGAAGTTTTCATGGACGCTTTCTTTGATAACTTATTCTCTTCTTATGTTCGGGAAAAGAAAGAGGAGGAATTTTAGGACCTCTGCCAAGAAAGCTTGTTCATAGCCCAATATACAGCCCGATTTGTTCAACTGTCTAGGTTTTCCTCTTTGATGGTCACCCCCGAAAGCTGAAAAGTTTGAAAGTTTGTCAAAGGCCTTCGTATCGACATTTATGACCTGGTCGCAATGTTGAGACCTAGCTTGTATGTAGAGGTGCTTGAACATGCTCAGTTGGCTAAAAATATTATCTCAGCTAAGCACCAATGCTTTTCCGGAGTTCGTGCCCATCAACAACCCCAATAACTTAGAAAAAGATTGCTTGACCCAATAAGTAGCTCTCCAGACAGACAAACCAAAATTTTC
Source organism: Carica papaya (assembly GCF_000150535.2). The sequence goes on along the minus strand of NW_019014661.1, from coordinate 1,750,159 downwards.
CTTTCTCATGCCCTGCCCCCATGTACAGCTCCACTTGTCTGAGCTAACTAACCTTGTCAACATTGTGGTCACTTGCATGGTGACCTGCCTTGTCGGCGTATTAATAACGCCTGCTATCGGAGCGGAAGCACCCAGGACCTTATAAAAGGCTGCCCTCAGCAACCAAAGGATATAGCCCGACCCATAGAACAAGGTCGAGTGTACCATTTAGATGAATCTAACGTCCTTCTTGCTCTTGTTCTCATCCAAGGTATGCTTTCTATTCATAATACTTCTGCCAAAGCTTTGATCGATACCGGTGTAACTAACACTTTTTTTTCCTATGTATTTCCTTGTAACCTAGAATTTAGACCATAAGCTTTAGGAAAAACACTAGTGGTGGAAACTCCCTCTAAAGAACTACTAGAGGCTCATTGTATATATAAGGACTGTAGGATAAAAAATTCAAGAATAGAAGTATATGTAAACCTGGTACTATTAGAATTTGTAGGATTTAATGTAATATTAGGAATTGATTAGTTGGAAAAGTATAGAAATATAATAAACTATAAAAGTAAAATTATAACCTTATGAAAAAAAAAATAAAAGTTGTTGTTATCATTTTTCTAACAACTGAATGAGAAGGAATATGGATGCTGATCCTACTATGTATTCCATATCAATTATTTACAATTTTTCTGATGTCTTTCCCATTGAACTCCCTGGTCTACCTCCCCCACGTGAGGTAGAGTTCCTGATTGAATTATTGCCTGGAACCCAGCCAATTTCGAAGCCTGCGTATCACATGAGTTGCATTGAGCTAACAGAATTAGAAAATCAACTTCTGATCTTATCACACGAAAATTCATTCACCCTAGCCATTCTCCTTGGGGCACTTCGGTGTTGTTCGTAAAGAAGAAGTATGTTACCCTCCGGCTCTGCGTGGACTATAGGG
>NW_019014661.1:1731980-1742378 GCF_000150535.2 Carica papaya | reverse complement strand
TTTTTTTATTTTATTTAAAATAAATTTTCAGGAGAAAAGTTGGAAAAAGGGTGGAAATCTGTGGGAAAACGTGTCCCATCACGCGTAGACAAGTTCAGTTCGTGCGCAAACAGGCGTAGCATCGTGCGCCCTATGCACGCGCCATTCGCGCAATAGGCTTGTGTGTAGGACCCTGAGCGTTATAGGTCCTGTGCACGTGCAGGCTAGCCCTGAACGTAGTAGGATAGGCTAACGCTCCTGCAGGCTAGGCCTGCAGTGCGCGACTAACTATGGTAGCGTGCTGCTACCTCAGGGAGTACGCACCGCCCCCTTAAATGCCACGCATCGCCTTGGGGGTGCACCACCATCGTCTCGGGAAATGTACCGCCATCATTTGGGAGGCATGCCTTTATTTTTTGCGCCGCCATCAGGATGTGTCACATCACTCCTTTCCCATTAACTTTCTCTCTCCTCAAAAGACTGCCATTTGGCACAAATCTAACGGTCCCCATTTTTTATAAATAGGGACCCCTCCCTCCCCATTTCTTCATCACTTCCATTACATTCTTCCATCCTCTAAAAACTTAGAAAGAGAGGGAGTGATCTAGAGAGAGAATGAGAGAATAAGAAGAAAGGTGTAGGAAAACTTCGAAGTTTTGGTAAAGAATTTAGTATTTACTTTTAAACATCTTAAGGAGCATTTCTAGAGTAAAAATTATGAAGCTTGAAACCATGATTTGTATGATTATGGTTAAATATCCAAATAAAGTAAATTTTACTTGATAAAGCATGTTATATGATTGTATATGCACATGATGATTTGCATGTAATTTAAATGATATAATTTTTGTGGTCAATTACTGAAAAGTGAAAAGGAGATTAAGTATGAAATGGTATGAAAAATATATATATGTATTGACATGCATAATGCATCAAGTGTTTCATTACACTTTTTATCTTTGAGGGATTTCTGTTTTTTCTCCCCCAATATGATCTGAAAAGACACGAGAGGACCGTTACTTGTGGATAACAGCGTACCCTCTAATGGGAGTGGTGACTCAAATTATCTATTAGGGGTTACCTTTGGCAAAGTACTACCGTGGCTATACAGTATCTAATAGGACCACCGCACTTGGCACGACCGTGGTCATAAATTGTATCATGGTTTGCCAAGATGTAAATGTGTTGTTGGCAAATTGCTATTATATATTTGATCTGGTCATTCCACATGGGTAATCAGAAATTCATCTCTGCCCTCAGTAGATGGAAGTCAAAATGACTTCGCGAAGCATAACACAAAAATCTGAGCATATAATGATTTATTTGATTTTCTCTATTATCAGTATGATTGATTTGATTGTTATGACTATAACATGATGGATATGATGTTTTTATAACTAAATAAATTATTTTCATAAATTAAGAAAAGAACCGAACATGACCCCTTATGGTAAGTGTTGATGACATAATTATTTACTTTTAAAATCTTATGATGTTATTTAAATACTATTTTTCTTATTGAATATATGGAACTCACCCCTTTCCATGCCCCCCTAGATGAGGAAGATAGTGAGGAATCGATCGTTAACATACCCCTTGAAGTTTATGAGGATCTTGTGGATCTGCAAACCTTGAATGCATGACTTGTCCTGCACTCTGATGAGTCCATTCACATAGTGAAAGAAGTGGCACTTTTTGTATTTTGACATTTTGTATTTTGTTGCCACTTCTAGCCTAAGTTATATATGTGTAATTAGAACTCATATATTTTGGTAATGGATTTGTAATAATTTGTTCTACTGCATACAATTATCTATTATGCACTCGTAATCTGTTTCTGTATCTGGCACCCTTATGCCTTAATTAGCAGTTGGGATGTCACCAAAAGACCCAAAAGAAAAGAGAAGGCCAAGTGACAGAAGAGAAACAAGAAAAAAAAAAGTGTCTACTTATGAGGGAGAGAAAATTGAGGAGAGCACATAGTGAGAAACAAAGTTTAGTTATACTTTAATCTAAGGAGGCTTATTTGAGTTTAACTGACCTAAACTCCTCTATACCTAGTATTTTGTTATCTGTTTTACAGGAATTTGAGGATGTATTTTTCAGAGGAGATATTAAATCGATTACACCAATACGAGGGATCGAGCACTGAATCGACTTTGCCCTTAGATCATCGATTCCCAACCGACCCACCAACTAAAGTAATCCCGAGGAGACAAAAGAGCTCCAGAGACAGGTAGAGAAGTTGTTAGAGAAGTGACATATTCATGAAAGTCTGAGTCTTTATGCAGAGCCAGTCCTGTTGGTACCCAAGAAGGATGGGTCTTGGAGGATGTGTGTGGATTATCAGTCGTGATACATTACGATTAGTATAGATACCCCATTCCAACTCATGATATGTTCGACAAGTTAAGTGGCGCAAGCGTCTTCACTAAGATTGACTTGAAGAGTGGGCTACCATCAGATCTATATGAATCCCAAATATGAGTGGAAGACTACCTTCAAAATGAAATACGGTTTGTATGAGTGGTTGGTTATGCCCTTTGGGTTAACTAATGCTCCTAAAACCTTCATGCGTTTAATGAATCATATTTTACGGCCAGATCTTGGTATGTTTATAGTTGTTTACTTTGATGACATTTTAATATATAGCAAATCATTAGAAAATTAAGTTGAGCATATTAAAAGTGTCCTAAAGATATTGTGAAAAAAAAAAGAAGTTGTATGTTAACCTCAAAAAGTGTACCTTTTTTAGTAAAAAACTAATCTTTTTGGGCTTTGTTGTTAGCACACAAGGTATCGAAGCAGATGACGAGAAAGTAAAAGCCATTAGAGATTGGCCTATGCGTAAGACTGCAAGTGAGGTGAGGAGTTTCTATGGATTAACTAGTTTCTATCGACGGTTTATAAGAGATTTCAGTTCCATAGCTGCACCTTTAAATGAACTTGTTATGGACACAAAATTTGTATGGACTAATAAACAGGAAAATACTTTTACTTCAATTAAAGAAAGGTTGTGAACTACATCTATTCTAGCATTACCAAATTTTGACAAAACATTTAAGATTTAATGTGATGCTTCATGTATTGGTGTAGGAGTAATACTGCTACAGGAAGGGCGCCCCATCGCCTCTTTTAGTGAAAAGCCCAACGGTGCACCTCTTAATTACTCCACCTATGATAAAGAACTCTATGCACTAGTGAGAGCACTGGAGGTATGGCAACATTATCTCCTACCGAAAGAGTTTGTGATCTATACAGATCATGAATCATTAAAATATTTAAAGGGATAGGGTAAGCTCAATCACTGACATGGTAAGTAGGTAGAATTCATTGAAACGTTTCCATATGTCATCAAGCACAAGAAAAATAAGGACAACATTATAGCGGATGCATTATCATAGAGGTATGTACTACTTACAACTCTTAGTTCTAAATTGCTCGGCTTCGAGTATATTAAGGAATTGTATCCCAATGATAGTTACTTTGCTAATGTTTATGCAACATGTGAAAAATGTGCCTTCTAGAAGTTCTATAAGCACAATGAGTTTCTATTTAAAGATAGAAAATTGTGCGTACTTGTATGCTCCCAGCAGGAATTGTTAGTATGTGAGTCACACAGTGGGGGACTCATGAGATATTTTGAGGTAGCTAAGACTCTAAATATACTACAAGAACACTTTTGTTGGCCTAACATGCATAGGGATATAGAGCAAGTGTGTGAAAAGTGTATTGTATGTAGGCATGCCAAGTCTAGGTCCTTATCTCATGGACTGTACACTCTGTTACCCATTCCATTAGCACCATGGACGGATGTATCTATGAATTTTGTGTTAGGGTTACCAAGGACTAAGCGAGGAAGTGATAGTATATTCATTGTAGTGGTAAGTTCAGTAAAATAACACACTTTATAGCGTGTCATAGAACAGATTATGCAACGAATATAGCCAATCTGTTTTTCAGTGATGTCATGTGGTTACATGGTGTCCCCAAGACCATAGTTAGTGATAGGGATGTTAATTTCCTAAGTTACTTTTGAAGAGTCTTGTGGCATAAATTAGAGACTAAACAGTTATTTTTCACTACTTGTCACCTCCAAACAGATGGACATATAGAAGTTGTTAATAGAACTCTGTCCTATTAAGGGCGAAAGTCGGAAAAAAATTTAAAAACATGGGAAGAGTGTTTACCTTTAGTGGAGTTTGCCTATAATAGGACTATTCACTCTTTCACTGGCTTATCTCATTTTGATATTGTATATGGATTAACCCATTAACCCCACTTGATTTAACTCCTTTACCTTTACAGGAACTTACTAATCTAGATAGACAACAAAGAACAAAGTTAGTCAAAACTATAGAAAAAAAGGCACGAGAAAACTTAGAGAAAAAGAACGAATCATATGCCCGCAAAGCCAATCAAGGAACAAACAATTCACATTTCAACCTAGAGATTGGGTATGGGTCCATATGAGGAAGGAAAGATTTTTTAAACAAAGGAAGTCAAAATTAGACCCTAGAGGAGCTAGCCCATTCCAGATCTTGAAGTACATCAACGACAACGCCTACCAGATAGACCTCCCAGGTAAGTATGGTGTTTCTAACACCTTTAATGTTACTGACCTTTCCTTTTTCGATGTACATCAAGATTCGAGAACGAATCATCTTGAAGAGGAGGGAGATGATGAGATCATGGTTCTTGGACCACATAGAAGAGACATTATCATGCCAATTGAGCCCATAATAAGGAGCCATACCCAAGGATTACAACAAACTATCCAACTCTTCATCCAAGCTTGGATTAATGAGGATGATAGGCTTGGATCCATTAAAGAAGCCTATGAAATAAGGTACCCAACCAATGAATCCAAGGGCATAATGATCTTATCAAATTTCTTCAAGCACATGATGGAAATGGGTAAGAAAAGGAAGCAATCGGCCAAGAAAAAGGGGAAGACCATATCTATCATAATTAGAAATTTAGACCTTAATTTTAATTAATTTCCTGTGTAATTACACCTAATTAAGAATTTAGACTTTATTTTTAATTAATTTTCTATGTAATTGCAATTAGGAGAATTTTATTACCTTTTATTCACGTAGCTTACCTTATAAATAAGCTATCAAGTCTTCATTGTAAGGATTCAAGATTAAAAATTAATAATATTGTGAGTCTTATTCAAGAGAGGTGTCTTCATCCTTCTTATTGAGTAAGGAGTGGATCTACTTATCAAGGTAATTCATTGTGAAATTTTTTCATTCTTCTTTTAATTCTCCATTTTTCAGTGATCTTAGTTTTTATCATTCCTGATAGAGGGTTAAATAGGGAGGGTTTTCATAGGATCATATTCCTTTAGTGCCTTGAAAGAAAATTGTGTGAGTTCCTGATCAGGTTAGTTGATCTTGGGTTCTGCATCATTTTATCCCTCGGTGCTTCACTTGTCAGAGAATTAAGGTCGAACACTAGAGACTTGGGGATTTGCTACAAGGCCTCCCCATCCCAGAGTAGAAGTGGGAGCATGTGACCATGAACTTTGTCACTATTTTACCTAGAACTAGCTCCAACTGCAATGCCATATAGGTCATTGTAGAGAGTTTTATCAAGACCATTAATTTTCTTGCCATAAAGACAACAGACTCCACTATCAAGTTAGCCCGCTTATATGTCGAGGAGATTGTCTGACTCCACGGCATTCTCTCTTTCATTGTTTTTGATAGAGATTGCCATTTCACCTCCTATTTTTAGGACAGTCTCTAGAAAGTCCTAGGTTCTAGTTTGTACTTAAATACTGCCTATCACCCGTAAACTGATGGATAGTTTGAATGTACAATTTAGATATTAGAAGACATGTTATGCACCTATGTTTCTGACTTTGGTGATAATTGGAACGAACATCTTCCTCAATGTGAGTTTGCTTACAACAATAGTTATCATTTTAGCATTGGCATGACTCTATATGAAACTCTATATGGTAGACTTTATTGTTCCTTGACTTGCTGAAATGAGGTCAAAAATAGGCATCACTTAGGACTAGATTATATCCAAGAAACCATTGAGAAAATTGCCATTATTTGCAAAAATCTTACCACTACTCAGAGTTGTTAGAAGAGCTACACTGACAACCGTAAAAGACCACTAGAATTTGCTATTGGTGACAATGTCTTCCTCAAAATTTTTTTTAATAAAGGTAAAATGTGATTTACTAAGAAGGAAAAACTGAACCCTCGATTTGTAGGACCTTTTATGATCATAGAGCATATTGGACCCATGGCGAACCGCCTTACTCTACCTCTAGAGTTTGCGAGATTACATGATGTTTTCCATGTTTTCATGCTTAAAAGGTACCATCATGACCTTTCTCACATTATTCTACATCAAGAAATGCAGGTTCAAGCAGACATGACTTACTAGGAGTTTCCAACTGCGATCCTTGACTGGACTAAAAAAGTCTTGCATAACAAAAAGATCCTGATAGTGAAAGTGTAGTGGTACTACCACATTCTGAAGGAGGCAACATGAGAACTGGAGGAGGAAATGAGAAAGAAATTGCCACATTTATTTGTAACGAATTTGGAAACTTTTTTTTAAAGGTGGGGAGAATGTAACACTCCAAAACCTTTGCATTTAATTGTGTTGTGTAAACCTCTATTTATTCAGGCCCTAAGATCGTTAACTATTTAAATTTATATTTTTAATTTCTATATTATTTTTGGTTTAAATTAAAGTTTATTTTATTCACTTATTATTTCAATTAGCACTAATTTTTAAATTTCAGAAACAATGGATGAAGAAAAAGGTGAAAAATCCTTGCAGAAGGACACGAAAAAATTTTCCCTGCCTGCGTGGGGCTCGTGGGTCATGCACACATGCTCACGCGGCCAACCACGCATGTACCTATGTGCATGACCCATCCGTGCGGTGCGCAAGGCGTGTTGCCTGCGCACATGCCACATCGTGCGCGTGAGTGTGCGCAGGCACCTTAGCCAACGTGTGCAGTGGGCACCACCCCTTGGGCAATGTGTGCTAGCTCTTGGGGGCGTGCACCGCTGTTCGGCCAACGCGCCACTGCTGGTTTGGGGCATCTGTCGTCCCTTGGCTGGCATGCCCACAGCCTTCATGTTGCTGTCGCATTGTCATCATCTTATTAGCTGTCCATTAATCACGCCCATCAGTCGTTGCATCGCGTCGGTCAACTTTTGCCCTCCCTCTCTGCTCATGGATTCGCATCGCTTGGTAAAAATCCAACAGTCCAATTTTCCTATAAATATGGAGCCCACCCCACCGTTTTCCTCACCACTTCTTTATTTTTCTCTCACCAAAGTAGTTTTAGAGAGGGAGCTAGAGAGAAAGAACGAAAGAAATGAAGAGAAGGAAAACGTAGGAGAACTACGAGCTTTCGATAAGAGAAATTTAGTATTTATTCGTATGTTCTAAGGAGTATTTTTAGATTAAATAATGAAATAATATGATGCATGCTCAGTTTTATTAAAAAAATCTAAAAATATGTATGTGTATAAGTTCTATGATACTTGCATGATTAGTAACGTATTAATACTAAAACAAAATGAATAAATGATATGATTATATGATGAAAAATGATATGTTGATATTTTTATTCATCAAGCATTATATTAATTGACAAACATGTGAAATGAACATTAAACATTTATGGATGGCATGTAAATTAAATATGATCCATTAGGCTTTTTATCTTTTAGGGGCCCTGTTTCTCCTCCATCTGGTTTGAAAAGACATGATAAGATCATTTTCTGTTGATGATGGCGTACCCTCTGATGAGAGTGGTTATGTGATATGATTGTAAAGGTCACTGTAGCAACATACAGTTGTGACTATAGTTTACATGAGGACCCCCTGTGGTTGGCATGGCCATGGTCATAGAACGTGTCATGGTTTGACAAATCGTAAATGTGTTGTGGTTTAGTAGGCCGTAAATGTGCTAAAAATAAAATGAACTTGGTCATTTTACAGTGGTCGCCAGAAATCCGTATTGCCCTCAATAGATATAAGTCGAAAGGCTTTGTGCGAAGAATAGGTAAAATATGAAAGAAGTCATGACATGATTTGTTTGATTTTCTTTATTTCATTCATGATGTGATTATGACCATGGTATGATTGTCTTGATGTTGACATATTTCTAATTAAAATAAAAAGAAATGTTTTCTTATATTTGAACTAAACCCATGATATGACCATATTGCGATAAACAATTAATCGTACGTTTTTTATTTAATAAACCTTTAAAATCTTAGTAATGTTGTTTAAATACGATTTTTCTTATTGAGTTTATGGAAGTTACCCCTTTCCATACTCCCCCAGATAAGGACGATAGTGAGGAACCGCTCGTTGACTTACCCATTGAAGCCTTTGAGAATCCCATGGATCCATGAATCGTTACGAGCGCATGTTTTGTTATGCACTCTGATAAGTTCACTTTTGGAGAGGTCTGTATTTATTTTTGTATTGACTCAATATTGTAAGATTTGGAACTCAAACTTATTTTATAAGGGATTGTAATATATTTATTTAGCTGCATATAATTATTTTTAATGCACTCGTAATATATTTCTGTATCTGGCACCCTCATGCTATATTTTAGTATTTGGGATGTCACATAAATAGTTCAGTAAATATTAGAATTCAGTATTTTCCAATATCATAAAGCTTTACGTGTGACTTTATATTCATTCATATTGTTTTACATCTTATTAAAATAGTTTTATCATGTGATGTCGTTTTTGCTGGTATTAATAAGGACATTAAGGATCCCCTCTACCACATGGATATATCATATCGCTTATCACTTATCTCTTTCACTTTCCTAATGCACTCGAACACAGAACAGTTATGCATTGAATATCACTTATCACTTTCCACTTACACAAAGCACGGAATAACTATGTATTTGTATGCATATATTAATTAATCATGCATAATTGTGACATCCCAAATGCAAATTAAAGCATTAGGGTGTTAGAAACCGAAACAAATTACGAGCACATAATAGATAAATATATGCAGCGGAACAAATAATCATAATCTCTTATAAAATAATAATAGAGTTCCATACAATACTGAGGCAGAAACAAAATTAATTACAAGCCTTTACAAAAGATGGATTCATCAGAATGCGAGAGTGCACTTACAAAAGTTTATGGATCCACGGGATCCTCAAAGGCTTCAAGGGGTAGGTCAGTGATCGGTTCTTCACTATCTTCCTCATCTGGAGGGGTATATGGAAAGGGGTGAGTTCCATATACTTAGTAAGAAAAATAGTATTTAAATAACATTATAAGATTTTAAAGATAAATAAAAGTACCATCATTACTTACCATCGAAAGTCATGTCAGAGTTCCTTATTAATTATAAAAACGATTTATTTTAATAAAGAAAACATCAAGTCAAAGTCATATAATGTCAACCAAATTAATCATGTTAAAAATAGAAAAAATTAAATAAATCATGATATATACTATTTTTTATTTTACTCTTTGCACGAAGTCATTTCGACTTCCATCTATTGGGGGCAATACGGATTCCTGACTACCCGTATGGAATGACCAATTTATTTCATAGTATATCAGCAATTTGCAGCTTGCCAAATCAACAACACATTTACAGTTTACCAAAGTATGACACGATCTATGACCATGGACATGCCAACCACAGTGGTACTACATGTTAACTATGGCCACGGTCGTACTTCGAAAAAGGTGATCCCTATGATCATATCGCGTCATCACTCTCGTCAGATGGTACACCGACATCCACAGAGAGCGATCCTCTCACGTCTTTTTAGACCAAATAGTGGAGAAATAGAAATTCTTCAAAGATAAAAAGTCTAACAAAATATTTTGTGGATCATGCATGCTGATACCACTACATATTTCTCATGCTTAAACATCACTTCATACTTAATTACTTTAGTATTGTATAATATATCAACATTTATCCTACGCATTTAATCATTTGAAATAAACATGCATTAACACGTAAATTATTTTATTTAAGCATATAAACTAAATCATGCAACTATTTAATTTAAACTTCTTTAATTTTAATATAGAAATACTCTTTAGGATGTTTAAAGTTAAATACTAAATTCCTTACAGAAACCTTAGTGTTTCTTATGCCTTTTCTTCTTCTCCTCCTCTCCTTCTCTCTTTAGATCATTCCCTATTTCTCTAAAATCCTTTGGTAGACGGAAAAATGAAGTGGAAATGATGAGGAAATGGTGAAGTGAGGGTCCCTATTTATAGAAAATTGAGACCGTTAGATTTGTGTCAACTGAAAAATCTGGTGAAAAGAAAGAAAGTCGAAGTTAAATGATGAGATGTGACGATCGAGGATCCCCATTTATAGAAAATTGGGACCGTTAGATTTGTGTCAAGTGAAAAATCG
>NW_019014661.1:1667063-1681717 GCF_000150535.2 Carica papaya | reverse complement strand
GGAATAGTTTCGAGTGAAATGCTGAGTTCTCCCCCACATGAAGTAGGAGTTATTAAGATGATGGCAGGGGCAATCATCATGATCCTTTCTATAATGATGACAAGACTGGGTAGATTGGATAGAATTACCAGGAGGTGGGTGAGGGGAAGAGATAGGTACTATGCAAGATCTCTTCTTGACATGGTTAGAGTCAGGACCAGCAGGTCTCCTCTTTTATTGTTGCTGTTGTTGCTGTGTACGAAAATGCGAGAGGCGTTGCTTCTAGGCTACAACAAGTCCTTCGGCCGTCTTGGTGTGCTTAAATGCCTCTGCATAGGTGTTGTGCTTCAGGATTATGATGTGATCATAGATGTTGGCTCTAAGGCTTCTCATGAATTTTTGAGCTTTCTAGCTCTCCATGGCCACCATTATGGGAGCAAATCAAGATAGTTAAATAAACCGAGTAGCGTATTGGTTGACAGTAAGGTTTTTCTAATGTAGGTCCTGGAACTCCTCCTTCTCCTGAACATATATCGGGAAGTTCTCTAGAAAGGCGGTCATAAAGTGGGTCAAAGTGGTAGAGGTGGGCAAGATGTCCTTTTTTAATCGCCATTAATGCTTAGCTTCACCAGTGAACATGAAGGCAGCGAGAGGGACCTTCTGTTCGGTAGAGAGGTCTAAGACAGAGAAGAGTTTCTCAATCTGTAGTGCAGCCAAAGGATCGGGTCCACCGTTGAAGTGAGGAGGATTTAGCCTCTTTGGAAATGTTGTGGGAAATTATCTTATCTATGGGAGGACAGTTATGGATAGGAGGGATCTGGTCATATTAGGTCTGATTCTGACCTACTACGGTGGTTAGACTTTGAATAGCTCAAAAGATTTTCGTAAAATAATCCTAAGTTAGGGCATCTTGGGCCTCAGTGTTGTCTATGGATGGCCTCCCACGAGTCATTCAGCCTACACATAAGGAACAACAAGTGGTTGGCAAGAATGTTATTCCTAGTTCTAAGAATTCTTTTAAGACTCCTATTTTGAACTATGGGCTCTAATGTAAGGGATTTTTCGAGGATTATGCTCTGATACCAAGTTGTAACATCCCACATACCTGGTTAGGTATAAGGGTGTTTGATAATAGAAATAGATACGAGCGCAATAGAAAATGTATAAAACGAAAAGAAGAAATCCTTTACGATAAAAATATAGGTGAGGATTTATACATCTAGGACTAGCGAAGGTCATCGAATGAATACATACACAAAAATTATTTAATTGCAAAAACATTGTTTATCAAAGTGCGGACAAAATAAACACTTATAGGTACACTAGGGATCCAAAGTAGGATTGAAGTAGGCTTTGAGAGGTAACACTGCAGACAACTCATCGTTATCATCACCTAAGAGGCCCCAGCATGGAAAGGGGCAGTTCTATGAAACTCAGCAAGGGAAATAGTATTAAAATTATACTGCTAAGGTTTTTAAAGTTATTAATTTCAAATAAACATGCTTATCCAATAAATGCGTACCTCGAAGGTTCATGGAAGAACGATAGAGTTAAATACCTAGAAATCAGTTATTCTTTTACAAAAATCATATCAACAGAATAGTAATTCATATGATAGGCAGAATAAAAAAACTATTACCAAACAGAAAACAATAGGTAGAAGACACAACATAAGAAATATTTCTATTTTTACATCTTTTACCATTTTCTTCGCGCAAAACTGTTCTAATATATCCACTGAAGGTAGAAGGGATCCCCAACTACCACTGTGAATAACGTTAGATCATATCATATCAACACATTTTGGTGTGCAAGACCAAATAAGGGTGGGACCTATGACCATGGTCATATGTTGCTACGGTGGCCCCTACCTATGGTTACACGTATCTATTCTTATTAGAGGGAATGCTCGTCATTCATAGGGAGTGGTTCACCAATAGATTCAGATTCAGAGGTAAAGGCAGATGCGTAAACAAAAACAGAAACACCTAAGAGTTAACTACTTAACGAATTTTACATATATTTTCCCTTTTTTTATTTCAGCACAAGGCTAACTTGTTCAGATTTAACGAATAAAGACAATCAACATATGTAACAATATAGTACACATGCTTTTAAAATTAGACCAGGCAACAAATAATAACATGCATCATCATAATTTAGTTATTTTGTCTAAAAAGGGTGCCTAGAGGTATAAATAGAAATATAGGATCCCTTACCGACACTTAACGAGAAACCAGGTTCTTAGAAGTGGGTAGAAAGAGTGTTTTACATCCAGAAATCCTTTGGTGATCTCTACAATCTCCTTGTTATCTCTTTCTAGAACTCCATTTTCTCTCTCTAGAATCTCACTTTCTCTCTATAAAATCTCACTTTTCTCTATAAAATCTCACTTTCTCTCTTTAGAATGTATGGAAGAAGAAAAGAAGATGGGAGTGAGTGGAAAATTAAGGGGAGGGGCCTAATTTATAGAGTTTGAGAGTCACTGGATGCATGCCACATGGCACACATTGTAGTCGTCCACGTGGTAGAGAAGGGAAGGCTGCAATGGTTGTAAGGGTGGGACTCGCATAGCAGGGTAAGCCATGCCCTGCCAGCGCACAGGGCATGGGCGCATTGTGCACACAGCATGTAGGCACGCAGCTAGAGGAGTTTTCCAGCGCATCTAGGGATTTTTCGTCGCCCGGTGGATTTTTCCCCCATCTTCTATTTTTCTAATTTTCGCTTTTTTTTTTCTCTTCCTTGAAAATACCAAAATATCTCGTACACATATTTTAAAAATTCTCTAAAATAAGAGTTAGTTTTAAAAGCATGCATTTATAAAATATATGCAAAATATTAAATATAAACTGCCTTAAGGTTGAAATAGAGTTTTCAGCACAGCGTTTAGGCATAGAGGCCTTGGGGTGTTACATTCTCCCCACCTCAATTAAATTTGGTCCTCCAAATTTTTTGTTTCCTTCAGAACAACTAAGGAAACTTCTCCTGCATCTCTTCCTCAAGTTCCCATGTTGCTTCCCCTGGTGTGCGATGTCGCCGAAGCATCTTGACCGTTGGGCTCTTTTTGTTTCGTAGAGTCTTCTCCATTGATAATCTCTGTCGGGTACTTCTTGTAGGTCATGCCTGAGTTGAACGGAATCAGTTGATATGAAATGATATGGGAAGGGTTAGGATGGTACCTTTTAAGGATGGAGACATGAAAAATATCGTGAAGGCCGTGGAATTCTGGGGGCAGGAAGAAACGGTATGCTATAGGGCCTACACATTCTACAATTGCAAAAGGTCCAACATAATGAGGACTAAGTTTTTCTCTATTCTTGAACCTCATCTTTCCCATGTATGGAAAGACCTTCAAAAAGATATGGTCACCAACAGAAAACTCCAGAGGCCTTCTCCGAATGCCATCATAACTCTTCTAGCAACTTTGTGCAGTGACGAGATTTTTCTGGATGATAACAACCTTGTTGAAAGTTTCCTAGATATATTCCATGCATGAAGACTCCTGTTCCTAAGCTCATTCCAATAAGTCGTAGATTGACAAGGTCTACCATAGGGAGCTTCAAATGGAGCCATGTTGATAGTAGAGCGGTAGCTCTTGTTATAAGCAAACTTGTAAAGCGAAAGGTGCATATCCCAACTACCGTTAAAGTCTAGTACATAGGCGCACAACATGTTCTGCAGTGTTTGGATAATACACTCAGAGTGCCTACCAGTTTGGGGATGGTAAACAGTTTTGAAATAGAGGTGGGAGCTAAGGGCTTTTTGGAAGCTATCGCAGAAGTGAGAGGTGAAACGAGAGTCCATGTCTGACATCATAGAAATAGGACCGCCATGGAGTCAGACAATCTCCTCGACATATAACTGAGCCAGCTTACTAGTCTAGTTAGTAGTCTTAATTGCAAGAAAGTAGCCAGACTTAGTTAGTCTGTCCACAATGACCCATATGGCATCACAATTAGAGTTGACTTTGGGCAAACCAGTGATGAAATCCATGTTCACATGCTCCCATTTTCACTCAAGGATGGGAAGACCTTGCAACAGGCCACTAGATCCTTAATCCCCTGCCTTGATCCTTTAGTATGTTAGACAACAAGAGACGTACTCAACGATTTCCTTCTTCATCTTAGGCTACAAAAAAGGACGCCTCTGATCACGATACATTTTGGTACTACCAAGATGGATGGACAATTTGGACGAGTGGGCTTTTTTTAGGGGATCCAATATAAGTTCAGGGTTGCGGACACCAATATGCGTTCATAAAACTAGTACAGTCCATCATCTGATATCCTAAAGTTGGAGTTGTCCTTGGAAGTGAATTTATGTACGTGCTTCTAAATCTATTGGTTCCTTGCTTGGGCTTCCTAAATCCACATAAAGATGTTTGGTTGGATATAGATATGGGCAAGATACTTGCCTTCTCCATGATGACTAATCTTGAGGTCTTGGATCATCTTGAGCATCCTCCAACTAGAAACCATTAACTCGGTCAACATGGTCAAGTCCTTGTGATTAAGGGCATCTTCAATGATGTTTCCCTTACCATGGTGGTAAATGATCTTGCAATCATTATCCTTGAAAAGATCCATCCACCATCTCTTCCTCATGTTCAATTCCTTTTAAGAGATTAAGTACTTCAGGCTCTTATGATCTGTATAGATCTCAAAAGTCTAAACCTACAAGTAGTGATGCCATATCTTCAAAGCAAAAATAATGGCAACAATCTCGAGGTCGTGCACGGGGTAGTTGCTGTGACATCCCAGGTGCCAATCAAGGCAAATTGATATCAGATATAGATTTAGAATAATGAGTGTATGATAATATTTATGTAGCAGAATCAAACCTTAACAAATCCCTTACAAATATTTATACAATGTTCCAAATACATACATCACTGAGGCCAGAAGTGGCTACAAAATAGAAAACATAAGGGCCACTTCTTTTACTATGCTACTGGAATTTATCAGAGTGTGAGAACAGTCATGCACTCAAACTTGTGGATCCAAGGGATCCTCATAGACTTCCAAGGGTAGGTCTGCCTGCAGTTTCTTATTTTCTTCCTCATCTGGGGGGAGAATGGAAAGAGTGAGTTCCATATGCTCAGTAAGAAAAATAGTATTAAATTAACATTGTAAGATTTCAAAAGTTTATTATTTTATCTCATTGCTTCCTTGTCTACCTAACTCATCATTAGAAAATAAAATTATTTATTTGAATATTAAAGTAGTACGTTAGCACAGAAAATCAAATATACATATATCATGCCAAATAATAGAGAAAATAAAAAAAAATATGAAATGCACAGATTTTTGTTGTCATGCTTCGTGAAGTCATTACAAACTTTCATCTCTGAGGGCTGATACAGATTTTCAATTGTCCAACTGAAATGACCAAATCAGATACAGATACGACAATTTGTTCAGGCTCACTTCCAGTTGGCCAAATCATGGTATGATCTATGACCATGGTCGTACCAACCATAGTGGTCCTAACTGATATCTATAGTAACAACATTACTCAGCCACGGGTGACTTCTACAAATAGTGCGATACCATTCTCGTCAGAGGACACGCCGTCATCCACTGGGAGCGGTCCTCTTACATCTTTCCAAACTAGAAAAGGGAGGGGGAAATAGATACCCTGAAGGGCAAGGGGAACAGATACCCTTTAGAGGTAAAAAGCCTAATGAGACACTTGATGCAATATGCATGTCAATATAAATACACTTCGTATCATATAGGCTTCATTCCACTTTTCTCTTTTTCTTTTCTTTTTACTTTTACTATTACGGACTACATATTACATATATTACATGCAAATTCATCAAGTTTTAGTAATTTACATAACATACTTGAAAATTAGAACAATTTGACTTATTTGAACACAAAGGCATGCAAAACAGAAAAAATAACATTCATATTAAATTTGCTTATCTAAAAAATACTCTTTAAGACGTCGAAAGTTATACTAGATTCCTTACCAAAACCTTGATGTTTTTTTCTTCACCGTTTTTTCTTTCTTTCTCTTCTTATCTCATTAAGTTACTATCTCTCTCTTTTTCTCTCTCTCTCTATAAACCTTTGAAAAATGGAAGAAATGGAAGTGTGGAGAGGAAGGGAAGGGGAAGGGCAATCTATAGAATTTTGGAATCGTTGGATTCATGCCAAGTGTCAAAATTCGGTGAAAAGAGAGGAGAAAAGATTCTTGGCATGAAAAATGAGGGAGGAAAATTTCCTCCACCGGCAACAGTGGCGCACCGCCCAAGGCAGTGGCAATGCACTGCCCGAGGTGGCAATGCCCGGCCGGCTCGCTGTAGGCACCCAGGCTTGCTGCCGCCAGTGTTGGGCTTAGGCATATTGGGCGATGCGCGCGTAGTTCCCAGGCGCATAGGGCCTGTCTGCACAAGCCTACTGTGCGAACGGTGCGCGCACAGTGCACGACACCAGTCTGTGTGTAAAGTGACACGTGAACGGCTTGCCTACGCACGACAGGATGTGCGCGCTGTGCGTGCGTGTGTACAGATGAGACGTACGCACTGTGCGCACGCCCCGAACCTTTGTGTGCGCAGGCGCGCGCGCACAGTTCCTAGCACCTGCGCAGGCAAACTGCTTTCTCACGGGATTTTTCCTACGAGTAGGTTTTCTTCTATTTCGCCATTTTTCATTTTTTTTAAATTTTTTCTTTGAAATAAAATAAAATAAAAATAAATTAATAAAATAAATAAAAATAAAAATAGATCAAAATTACGAATCTCGAGAAATATTAAACAATGTAAATTAATTTAAGTTTAAAGTGGCCAAAGACCCAAATAAATAGAATTTCTAAATCATTTTAGCTCAGTGATTGGCGGGGTGTTATAGTTGCCTTTATGAGGCTCCAGTTGTCAGGATCCATACATAACCACGCGGCCATGTTGCATAAGGACACAACCCAAACTAACACGAGACGTGTCATAATAAACGTGGAAGTGTCCATTATTGTCAAGGAGGATTTGTACTGGGGTAATGGTGAGTCAATGCTTCAACTCGAGAAAGCTTTCTTCACATTCGGTGTCCCAATTAAAGAAGAATCCCTTTTGGTAAGGCAAGTAAGGGGAGCAGCAATGTGGGAGAATCTCTGAGTAAAATGCCCGTAGTATTCGGCCAAACCCAATAAACTACAAACTTCTACAATGTTGGTTAGTTGGCTCTAATTAATGATAGCCTCGACCTTAGAAGGATTAACAAAAATACCCTCACTAAAAACCATGTGACCGAGAAAAGATATTTGGTCCAATCAAAAGGAACATTTGCTTAATTTGGCATAAAGGCGGTGCTAATGGAGAGTCTCCAACACTTGGGTCAAGTGAACGACATGTTTTTCGGGGGTCTTGGAATACACTAGGATATCATCGATAAAGAAAATGACATACTGGTCCAGAACCGGAAGAGAAAGTGGTAGCCCTCCCCCTGAAACCCTACTAAAAAAAAGAACTTTAGACAAAATATAAGGTAGGAGGTACTTACTTTTAATGGTCACTAAGTGAGCTCCTAATAGTCGATGTAGAGTTGGAGCGTCCCATCCTTCTATGCGAACAAGGCTGAAGCATCCCACGGGGAGTGACTGGGTCGGATAAACTTCTTTTGTTGTAGTGCGGTTATCTGGTGCACAGGTTCCACAAGTTTTATTCAGCTCATCTGGTAGGCGAGCTTCAAAATAGATAGGGTTCTAGGGACAAGGTTAATGGAGAACTCAATCTCCCATCAGGAAGGCAGCCAGCCAAATCTGGCATAAAGACTTTTAAAAAGTTACAGACCATTGGGATTGTCTGAAGTGATGGCTCAAAGTCCATATTGCTAGGCATTAATAGGTCAAATTAAAATAAGTCTTCTTCATACATTCACAAGTCACCCAACACCTTCACAATATGTCATACATTTACAAAACAAACCTCCTTCAAATCCTATGGTTGTTTTTACTTTAGTGAACGCAGGGTTACAACCTTGCTCTTACAATCTATGATACTCCGCTAGTTTTTAAACCAATATATTCCTAAGATTATGTCAAACCTTGAGAAGTCTAAGAGTATGAGGTTTACAGCTACATCCTTGTCTGCGACGCCTAGTTTACAATTTCTAAGGACTATATGAGTTTCTAAAAGCCCCCTAGTAGGAGTCTCTATCATCAAGGTTTGTTTTAAAGGTTTTGGTTTTATTTCTAAATTTTTGATAAACTTACATGATACAAAAGAATGGGTAGCACTTGTATCTACTAATGCATGGGTAGTATAATTATAAATGGAAAAAGTACCCTGAATAATAGTCGATGTAGCTATCGTGTCAGGCTCATCAAGGTGGTAAACTCGACCTTGGGTAAGAGGTCGACAATGTTTTGATGGGCAAAAGGTCGATAATGTCCCAGGTTACCGGGAACAGTCTAGTGTGAAATATTGAGTGCTCCCGTACTTAAAGCAGGAGTTGTTAAGACAATGGTAGGGAGGATCATCGTGATCCTTCCCTTAGTGATGACAAGACTGGGTAGACTGGATGAAATTACAAAGAGATGGGCGAGGGGCAGTGATAGGTACAATGCAAGGTCTCTTCTCGATGCAGTCGAAGTTAAGGCCAACGGGGCTCCTCCTCTATTGTTGGTGTTGCTACTGAGTACAGAAATGGGAGACTCACTGTTGCCGACAACAAGTACTTCAACCATCTTGGCATACTCAAGTGCCTCCTCATAAGTGTTGGGTTTTAAGTTCATGATGTGATTAGAGATGTCTGCTCTAAGGTCTCTCATGAACTTCCGTGCCTTTTGACTATTTATGGCCACCATTATGGGAGTGATCAAGATAACTAAACAAATGTGACAGTATACTGGTTAATAGTTAAGTTTCCTAATACAGGTCTTCGAACTCTCCTTCTTTCTCCCTAACATATACCAAGAAAAAATTCTCCAGAAAAGCGGTCATGAAGTGGGTACAAGTGATAAGGGTTGGCAAGACATCTTTCTTTAGTCACCACCAATGCTCAGCTTCACTTGTGAACATAAAGGCAGCAAGACAGAGCTTTTGTTCCTCAAAGAGGTCTAAGATAGAGAAGAACTTCTCAATTTGCAGAATCCAAGTTTCTACAGCCAAAGGGTCAGGTCCACCATCGAAATGAGGAAGGTTTAGCCTCCAGAACTCAGAAATGTTATGAGAAATGGTCTTATTGAAGGGTTGATAATGATGGCAGGAGGGATCTGGTCATGTTGGGCCTAATTGTGACCTACTGCAGTTGTCAGGTTCTAAATAGCTCAAAAGAATTCCATAAACTCAAACTGAGTCAAGGCTCATGGGCCTCAGTGCAGTCTACGGATGGCCTTTCATGAGTCATTCAGTCTACACATAAGAAACAACAAGTTGTTGCCAAGAATGTTATTCCTAAATCTATGAATTTTCTAAGACTTCTATGTCTAACTATAGGCTTTAATGTGAGGGATTTTCCAAGGATCATGCTCTGATACCAAGTTGCAACATCCCACATACCTGGTGGGGTATAAGGGTGTCTGATAACAGAAATGGATAAAAGTGCAAGAAAGTATATACAACAGAAACTACAAATCCCTTACAATAAAAATATAGGATGAATGTTTATACAACTAGGACCATTAAAGGACCATCAAATAAATACATACAAAAAAGTTACTTAATTACAAAAATATTGTTTATCAGAGTGTAGACAAAATAAGCACTTGTAAATCCTCTAGGGATCTAAAAAGGGGTTGAAGTAGACTTCAAGGGGCAACATTGCAGGTGGCTCATCATTATCGTCCTCTAGGAGGTCCTATAATGGAAAGGGTGAGTTATATGAAACTCAATAAAAGAAATATTATTAAAATTATACTGCTAAGGTTTTAAAAGTTATTAGGCTTAAGTGAACATGCTTACCCAATAAATAACATACCTTGGAGGTCCATTGCTGAAGGATAGATTTAAACATTTAAAAAAACACATTTGCTCTTTTAGGAAAATGTGACATCTCATACACTAAATATAGCATAAGGGAGTCAAATACAGAGACAGATTATGAGTGCATCAAGATAAATTATATGCAGCAGAATAAATGTTACAATCCCTTACAAAATAAAATTTAAGTTTCAAATCTTAAAAAACTGAGGCCGAAGTTTGGGAAAATAATAAATGCAAGCTTATTCAAAAGGGACTCATCAGAATGCAGAATAAAACAGGTACTCGTAATGGTTCATGGATCCATGGGATCCTCAAAGATTTCAATGAGTAAACCAACGAGCGGTTCCCCACTATCATCCCCATCTAGGAGGAGACATGGAAAAGGATGAGTTCCATAAACTCAGTAAGGAAAATATTATTTAAACAACATTTTTAAGATTTTAAAAGTGCTTAAGCTATAAAAAAATTATACTATAACCACTTACCATCAATGATCATTGTGAATTCATTTCAATATTTAATGAAAACATCTTTATTATATTTTGAAAAGGCGTCAATATCAATACAATCATCTCATGTATAGAATAGAGAAAATAAAATGAATATAAATCATGTCATGCATTCTTCTTCATCTATTATCTATTATTCGCGTGAAATCATTCCAACTCATATCTACCGAGGGTAGTAAGAATTCCTGACTACCATTGTGGAAAGACAAGTTCATTTCATTATTCAGCATATTTACGACTTATTAAACCTCAACACATTTACGATTTACCAAACCATAGCATGTTCTATGACCACGACTGTGCCAACCACAATGGTCCTACATATAAACTATAATCACAGCCGTACCTCACCACAGTAACCCCTACAATCATATCGCATAACTACTCTCGTTAGAGGGTACGTCGTCCTCCACAGAGAGCGGTCCTCTCACATCTTTTCAGACAAGATGGGGGAGAATAGAATCCCTTATAGATAAAAAGCCTAACGGATCATGTTAATATAAAATGCCATGCATAAACATTTTGATGGTCTCTTTTCTCATAATTTCCATGTTTTTCGTAAAATAATATTCATGTTTTTCACATAATTTCCATGTTTTTCATATAATAATACTCATGCTTTTCACATAATTTCCATGTTTCTTCAGTAAGAATCACAGCAGCTCATGCATTACCTCGCATATCATCATATTGACATCACGTAATTAAATTTCAAACATAAACAAGTTTAATAAATCATGCAAGTATTATCTTTTTCATTGCTCATAAGATATTTAAATAAAACTTTAACATAAGCATGCCATTTCTCATTTAACCAAACAATATTTCAGTTTTATTATTCTAGAAATACTCCTTATAATGTACAAGAAAATACAAAAATCTTCCTTACTTAAAACTTATAGATTCTCCTACGTTCTTTTTTTTTCTTTCCTTCCTTTTTCTCTCTCTCTCTAGAAAGCTTTTAAGTGAAGTAAAATGAATATGGTGTGTGAAGAACTGATGGGGAGGGGCAGTATTTATAGATTAAATGGGTCATCAATTTCCACCAAGTGGCATAATTATGTGAGGAGAGAGAGACGGAAAAGTTAATTGATGCAACACTACGACTGATGGACGTGACTAACGGACGATCGGCATAAAGGTCGAGGGCACACCAGCCAAGGAACAATGCATACCTCCTAAACAGAAGTGGCACGCCAGCCGAACAATAGTGCACGCCATCCAAGAGGCAGTGCACACAACCCAAGGGGTAACACTAACCACACAAGTTAGCCAAGGCACTTGCGCGCCCAGGTGCACAGAACCACAAGTTGTCAATGTGTAATGTGATGGGGCGCAGACTGTGTACCTCGCGCCCCATGTAGATGGGACGTGCGCACAAGCGCACATTCGACTTGCTGCGTGCGTGGCATGTGGGGCTTGCACGGGTGAGTAAAAATGTTCCATTGACTTTTTTTGTGAGATTTCTCTACTATTTTTTCTCAATTTTTTCTAAAATTTCAAAAGTTAATGGCTAAATAATAATTTATAAATAATATTAAAATTTTAAGGAAACTTAAAATTATGCAGAAATTTAAAACATAAATTTAAATAGTTAATAGCTTTAGGGCCCGAATAAATAAGAGTTTTACACAACACATTAAGCCTAAAGGTTCTGGGGTGTTACATTCCTCCCACCATTAAAAATTTTGATCCTTCAAATTTGTTACAAACAAGTGTGGAAATTTCTTTTGCATTTCTTCCTCCAGGTCCCACGTCGCCTCCTCTAGAGTGTGGTGCTACCACTGCACTGTCACCATTGGGATCCTCTTATTATGCAAGACCTTCTATGCCCAATCGAGACTCGCAGTTGGGAACTCCTCGTAAGTCATATCTGCTTAAACCTGAGTTCCTGGTGCGGAATAATATGAGAATGATGATGGTGGTAGATTTTTAGGATGAAACATGAAAAATATCATGCAAACTTGCGAAATCTGGAGGTAAAGCAAGGCGGTACGCCACGGGTCTAATACACTCTAAAATCATAAAAGGTCCCATAAATCAAGGGCTCATTTTTTGTTTCTTTTTGAACCACATTTTACCTTTATAGGGGAAGATTTTGATGAAGATATGGTCACCAAAAGTAAACTCTAGTGGTCTCCTATGGTAGTTAGCGTAACGCTTTTGATAACTCTGGGTAGTGGTAAGATTCTTTCGAATAATGTAGACCTTGTCAATGGTTTCTTGGATGTAGTTTGATCCCAAGTGATGTCTGTTTCTGACCTCATTCCAGCAAGTTAGTGAACAACAAGGCCTATTGTACAGAGCTTTATATAGAGATATAACAATGCTAGAACGATAATTGTTATTATAAGCAAACTCATAAAGAAAAAGATACTCATTCCAATTGTCACCAAAGTCAATAACACAGGCGCACAACATATCTTCTAGTGTCTAAATGGTAAGCTCAGACTGTCCGTCAATTTGGGGATGATAGGCAGTGCTGAAGTACACACCTAAGCCAAGGGCTTCCTAGAAGCAATCCCAGAAATTGGAGGTAAACCAAAGATATCTGTTGGAAAAAATGAAAGAAGAAACGTTGTAGAGTTGGATAATCTCCTTGATAAACAGGCATGCTAACTTGCTAGTAAAATATGTGTCTTGATGGCAAAAAAATGAGTGGTCTTGGTCAATATGTCTATTATGACCCATATTGCATTATAACCAGATCTTGTTCTGGTTAAACCAGTGACGAAGTCCATATTCACATGCTCCCACTTTTACTCCAGGATGGGGAGGGCTTGCAATAGTTCGCCAGGTCTATTGTGTTCGGTCTTGACTCTCTGACAAGTAAGGCACTGGAAGTTAAAATCAACAATATCCTTCTTCATTCTCGGCCACCAATGCTGGCGTCTCAAGTCACCGTACATCTGGGTGCTTCCTAGATGGATGGATAACTTGGATGTATGGGATGCCTTTAGAACATCTGTCTTAACTGCAGCAAGTACCCAAATATGACCTTAAAATTAACATAAACCATCATCAGTGATCATGAAATTCAAAAACTTGTCAAAAATAAACTTAATAAGGTTTTATGTAATCTCAGGATCGATTGACTAAGCTTCCCTGATCTTCATGAAGAGGTCAAGCAAGGCCCAAATTTGAGTGAGATCAGCACCATTGCTGTAATGATTCAGACAAAGGGACTGCATGGCATCAACTAATTTCTAACTAGAAATCATCATCTGGGCTAACATAGTAGATTCCTTCTGTCTTAAAGCTAATATTAGCGACCACGTTACCCTTATTGGGATGGTAAAGGATCTTATAGTCATTGTCTTTCAGGAGATCAATCCAACATCTCCACCTCATGTTAAGCTCTCTCTAAGAAAACAAGTACTTCAAGCTTTTGTGATCCGTGTAGATCTTGAAGGTCTAGCCGTACAAATAGTGACATTATATCTTCAGAGTGAAGAAAATGAAATCCAACTCCAGGTCATGAGTGCGGTAATTATGCTCATGGAGTTTCAGTTGCCTAGAGCCATAAGCGACTACTTGACTATGCTGTATGAGTACCCATCCCAGACCCATGTGAGATGGATCATAAAAAATTTAAAATCATCTCGTACTGTCAAGAAGAATCAATACCAGGGTACTAGTGAGATGGTGTTTAAATTCAATAAAACTATTTTAACATTGATCATTTCAATCAAAGATTATGCTCTTCTAAGTAAAAGGAGTCAAAGAGGCAGCGATCTTAGAGAAACCATCAATGAAACATCGGCAATAACTAGCTAATCCCAACAAACTGCAAACTTTAGCAACATTAGTTAGTTAGCTCCAATTAATAACAACCTTGACCTTGGAGGGGTCGATAGAAACTCCTTCATAAAAAATCACATGATTGAGGAAGGAAACACCATCCAACAAAAAAAAACACTTACTAAACTTAGCATACAAGTGATACTGGTGGAGAGTTTCTAACACACAAAACAAATAGTATGCATGCTCTTCCCGATTCTTAGAATACACTAGGATGTTGTCAATGAAAGTGATGATGTACTAATCCAGTGCATGATGGAAGACTATGTTCATAAGGTCCATAAATGTAGCAGGTGCATTGGTCAATCCGAAGGGCATGATTTTAAATTCAAATTGAACGTACCAGCATTAGAATGCTATCTTAGGAATATCTTATTCCTTTCACTCTTAACTGATAATAACCAGATGTGAGGTCGATCTTGAAAAGACCAAACACCTTA
>NW_019014661.1:1648727-1666828 GCF_000150535.2 Carica papaya | reverse complement strand
TGGGCAAGTGAATTGTTAAAACTTTACTTTCACAATTAATAATTATCCTCTATCTTTTCAACCAATCCATACCTAGAATTATGTCAAATCCTAAAAATTCTAGGAGTATGAGATCTACCAGTAGTTCTTTTCTTGAGGCTTTTATCTTATAGTTTTTATACATATAGTGAGCTTCTAAAAGTCCCCTAGAGTTTTATTCTACTGCTAAAGTTTCATTCAATGGTTTAGCCTTAATATCTAAATTACAAGCAAAAGAACAATATATAAAAGAGTGAGTAGCACTTGTATCAATCAAGACTCGAGCAGTGATATTGTGAATAGAAAGCAAACCCTGAATGATGACAAGAGTGGTAAGGGCACCAGGCTCAACAAGGTGGTAGACATGTCCCTAAAAAACTGGTCGGGCCATATCCTTGGGTCTTTGAGGGAATTCCCACATGAAATGATGAGTGCTCCTGCACTTGTAGCAAGAGTTGTTCAAATGCCGAAAGGGCTAATCGCTGTAGTAGCATCCACAATGCTGGCATGGCTGCCCAGGTGTAGTAGGATTTTTAGTGGCTGGGGGTAGGGCAAGAGCAGGGGCAACATGAGGCCTCTTGTCAGGATGATCATTGCTAAGGTTAGGCAACCTTCTCCTCTGCTATTGTTGTCGATGCTGCTGCAGTTGGGTGTGAATTCGAGTGATGCATTGTTGCTGGACCAAGATGAGGTCTTCGACCAAGTGAGCATATTCAAACACCTCAATATACAAGCTGGGCCTCAGCATCGCTACTTGATTATAGATATCTACACGAAAACCCTTCAAAACTTTCTGGGCCTCATGACTTTTTGAAATAACCATAAGAGGGGTAAACTTAGACAATTGGGTGAATTGGGCAGCATATTGTTTAACAATCATGTTCCCTTGGTGGAGGTCCTAAAATTCCTCTTCCTTGTTCTCTCGGTCATACACAGGGAACAATTTCTTAAAGAAGGCATCTATAAAAATTTTCTAGGTGCTGGGGGAGGGTAGGACATATTTTTTATATTGCCACCAGTGTTCGCCTTCACCGGTCAGCATAAAGGTGGTAAGGGGAACCTTATGTTCCTTTGTCAGGTCCAGGACGTAGAAAAACTTCTCTATTTGTAGAATCCAAGATTTTGCAACCAATGGGTTGGGTCCTCCTTCAAAGTGGGGTGGATTTAGTCTCCTAAACTTCATAATGTTATGGGAGTTGGAGCGATCAGCAGGGCGATAGTCTTGGGCTGGGGGGTGTTGTCATTGATTGGCTTAGTTCTGTCATATGGCTACAGTTAGGCCCTGAATCACTCGAAAGAGTTCGGTAAATTTGACCCTGGCCAGTGGGTCCTACGCCTCGAGTCTTTTAGTTTTTTCTATTAATGGTCTCCTTTAAGTCATTGGTCCTACAAAAGAAAAGGGAGATAATAAGTTGGCAGACTAGCTTTCAAGAAAGGAAATCTCCTAAGTTCGATAGAGTGGTTTGCTAGACCATAGCCTCAATGTAAGGATTTATTCCGCGTATCTACTCTAATACCATTTGTGATATCCCATATATTAAATATAACATAAGGGAGCCATATACAAAGACATATTACAAGTACATCAAGATAAATTATATGCAATGGAATAAATATTATAATCCCTTACAAAATAAAATTTGAGTTTCAAATCCTACAATACAAAGGCTGAAGTTTGGCAAAATAATAGATACAAGCCTATTGAAAATGGATTCATTAGAGTATGGAACAAAACTTCCACTCGTAATGGTTCATGGATCCACGAGATCCTCAAAGGCTTTAATGGGTAAATCAACAAACAGTTCCTCACTATCGTCCTCATCTAAGGGGGACATGGAAAGGGGTGAGTTTCATAAACTCAGTAACAAAAATAGTATTTAAACAACATTTCTAAGATTTTAAAAGTGCTTAAGCTATAAAGAAATTATACCGTAAACCACTTACCATCGATTATTGTTATGAGTTCATTTCAATATTTAAAGGAAACATCTTTAATTTATTTTGGAAAAGTGTCAATTTCAAGGCAGTCATATCATGCATAGAATAAAGAAAATAAAATGAATATAAATCATGCCATGCACTCTTCTTCATCTTTTATCTGTTCTTCATGCAAAACCGTTCTAATCTATATCTACTGAGAGCAATATGGATTCCCGACTACCACTATAAAAAGACAAGTTCATTTCATTATCCAACATATTTACGGCTTGCTAAACCACAACACATTTGCAGCTTGCCAAACCATGACATGTTCTATGACCACGACTGTGCCAACCATAGTGGTCCTATATGTAAACTATAATCACGGCCGTACCTCACCACAGTAACCCCTACAATTATATTGCTTAATTACTCTCATCAGAGGGTACATCGTCCTCCACAGAGAGTGGTCCTCTCACGTCTTTTCAGATCAGATAGGGGAGAATAGAATCCATCATAGATAAAAAGCCTAACGGATTATGTTAATATAAAATGCCATGCATAAACATTTCGATGATCTATTTTCTCATAATATCCATGTTTTTTCATATAATAATATTCATGCTTTTCATATAATTTCCATGTTTCTTAAGTAAGAATCACAATACCTCATGCATTATCTCGCATATCATCATATTCATATCACTTGATTAAATTTCAAACATAAACAAGTTTACTAAATCATGCAAGTATTATCTTTTTCATCGCTCATAAAATATTTTTTTTAAAATTTAATGTACACATGCCATTTCTCATTTACCCAAACAATATTTCAGTTTTATTATTCAAGAAATACTCCTTAGAATGGAGAAAATATAAAAATCTTCCTTACTGAAAACTTGTAGATTTTCCTACATTCCTTTCTTCTTTCCTTCCTTTCTCTCTCTCTAGTTCTCTTTCTTTTTCTCTCTAGAGAGCTTTTAAGTAAAGTAAAATGAAGATGGTGTATGAAGGACCCGTGGGGAGGGGCCCTTATTTATAGATTAAATAGGCTGTCGGATTTCTACCAAGTGGTGCGAATATATGAGGAGAGAGGGAGGAAAAAGTTAACTAACATGATGCGAGGACTGATGAACGACGGACGAGATGACAGTGACGCGATGATCGACATAAAGGCTAGGGGCACGATGGCCAAGTGGCAACACATGTCTCTCGAATGGCGGTGGTGCGTCGGCCGAACGACAGCACACACCCCTTAAGGGGCCACGGGTGCCACCCCTTGGGTTGCGCATGAAGGCTCACGCACAGGCTCGTGCATAGGCACGTGCAGACTACGTGCCTCACTCGCCGCTCGAATGGGATATGCGTGCTGGTGTATGTCTAGCTTGTTGTGTGCACGTGTGTGTACGATACGTAGTACCCGCGCAGGTAGGGAGAATTTTTCAGCGGCTTTTCTTCAGGATTTCTCTGTCGTTTCACTCCATTTTTCCTGAAATTTCAAAAATTAGTGATAAAATTACAGTAATATATAAATAATAATAAAATTTTAAGAAAACTCAAAATTATGCATAAATTTAAAACATAAATTTAAATAGTTAAGGGCTTAAATAAATAGGAGTTTGACATAACACATTAAGCACGAAGATTCTGGGGTGTCATAGAAAATCCTTTAGAAATATCAAACAGAGTAGTAATTCAAAGAAATAGATAAAATTAGAGAGTTATTTCCAAACAGAGAAACAATCCTACGAAGAATAGGCATAATCATATTTTCAGATAAAAATAGAACATAAGGAATAATAATATGTTTACATCTTTTATCATTTCTTCACGTGGAGTCGTTCTGATATATATCTACTGAGGCCAGAAGGGATTCCCAACTACCACTGTGAATGATACCATATCATATCATATCATATCAGCATGTTTCGGTGTCCCAAACCAAATAAGGCTAAGATCTATTACCATAGTCGTACGTCACCATTGTGGACCCTACCTATGATTTCACATATCCACTCTCGTGAGAGAGAACACTTGTCATTCACAGGGAGCGATTCACAAACAGATTCAGATTAAGAATTAGAGGTAAAAACAAAAAAAAGAACTAGAAACCCCTAAGAGATAATAGCTTAACAAATTTTTATGTGTTTTCTATTTTTCTTGCTTTGGCACAAGCCCATCATATTGAGATTCAATAAATATAAAACATACCAATGTAATGTAATATAATACACATGCCTTTAAAATCATATAAAATAGCAAACAATATCATGCATCATCATAATTCAGTTAATTTATCTAAAAATGGCACTTAGAGATATAAGTAGAAATACAAGATTCCTTACCGAATTGGCGATAACCAGATTCTTAGAAGTGGATAGGAAGTGTGCTTTGCATTTAGAACTCTATTGGTGGCTCTTAGAAAATTTTCCCTTGCTTTTCTCTCTCTAGAACTCCATTTTCTCTCTATAGAATTCCACTTTCTCTCTCTAGAATGTATGTAAGAAAAAAAGAAGATTGAAGTGGGTGGAAAATGAGGGGGAGGGGCCCAATTTATAAACTTTAGGTCTGACATCCCAAGTGCTAATTAAGAAAAATGGGTGTCAAATACATATTCAGAATAACGAGTGCATGATAAAATTTATGCAGCAAAATCAAACCATAAAAAATCCCCTACAAATTTATATAATATTCCAAATACATACATAAATTGAGGCCAGAAATGGCTGCAAAAAATAAAATATAAGGGCCACTTCTTTCACTCTACTATTGGATTCATCAGAGTGCGGGAACAATTATGCACTCAGACTTGTGGATCCACAGGATCCTCATAGACTTCCAAGGGTAGGTCTGCCTACGATTCCTAATTTTTTTCCTCATCTTAGGGGGCATGAAAAGAGTGAGTTCCATATGCTCCGTAAGGAAAACAATATTAAATTGACATTGTAAGATTTCAAAAGTTTATTATTTTGTCTTATGATTTAACTTCCTCATTTACCTATCTCACCATTATAAAAACCATTTATTTGTTAAGAAAATGATACGTTAGCACAAAAAATCAAATATACATCATGCCAGATAAAAGAAAAAAATCAAATAAATCATAAAATGCATAAATTTTTTGTGTCATACTTGTAAAAGTTGTTACAAACTTCCATCTCTGAGGGTAGATACAAATTTCCAACTACCCAAGTGGGATGACTAGATGAGATACAGATATAACAATTTGCTCAGGCCCACTTCCAGCTGGCCAAACCATGGTATGATCTATGACCATGATTGTATCAACCATAGTGGTCCTAATAGATATCTATAGTCACGATATTACTTAGCCATGAGTGACCCCTATAGATAGTGCGATACCACTCTCATCAGAGGGCATGCCACCATCTACTGAGAGCTGTCTTCTTATGTCTTTTTAGATCAGATAGGGGAGGGAGAAACAGATACCCTGAAGGGCAAGGGGAACAGATAACCCTCAGAGATAAAAAGCCTAACGAGATACTTGATGCAATATACATGTCAATACAGATACACTTTAGACCATACAAACTCTGTTCCACTTTTTTTTTACTGTTATCGATTACATATTAGATTTATTACATACAAATTCAACAAGTGTCTACAATTCACATAACATACTTGAAAACCAGAACAATTGGACTCATTTGAACATAGAGGCATATAAAATAGGGAAAATAACAATCATATTAAATTTGTTTATCTAAAAATACTCCTTAAGGTATCGAAAATAATACTAGATTCCTTACTGAAACCTCTATGATTTCTTCTTTACCATTTTTTTCTTTCTATTCTTCGCTCACTAATCTACTATCTCTCTCTCCTCTCTCATTAAACCTTTGAAAAAATGGAAGAAATGGAAGTGTGGAGAGGAAATGAAGGGGGAGGGCAGTTTATAGAATTTTAGAACCGTTGGGTTCGCGATAAATGGAGAAATCCAGTGAAGAGAGAGAAGAAAAAAATGCTCGGCATGAAAAATGAGGGAGGAGGACCTCCTCCGTAGGCGACGATGACGCATCACCCAAGGCAATGGTGGTGCGCTACTCGAGGTGGCGGTGCCCAACCGGCACACTGCAGGCTAGCCTATAAGCGCACAAGCCTACTATCGCGTATGCAGGGGCTAGCCTGCGTGTGTACAAGGCCTGGACGCGCATAGGCCTACTGTAGGAGGGCCTCAGGCGCACAAGGCCTATTCGCGCAGGCCTACTGCAAGGACGACACACGTACAGTATGTGGCACCTGTTTATGCGCGAGATGACGCGTGGAAGGCTTACCTGCGTGCTACAGGACAAACGCACAGGTCTTGACCCTACGTTGTACACTGCAGAGGTTTGTGTGGGCTGTGCGCACGTCCCGTGGCCACTATGCATGCATGCGCGCGCGCGCAGTGCCTAGCACCCGCTCAGGCAACCAACCGTCTCGCGAGATTTTTCCCTTGGGAATTGTTTTCCCGTTTTACCGTTGTTTGATTTTTTTCTAAATTTTTATTTTCAATTTAATTTAGTTAAATTAAAATCATTTAAAATAAAATAAAATAAAATAAATTTAAATAAAATTTAACTAAAATTAAATAAATAAAAATCAACCAAAATCACGAATCATGATAAATGTTAAACAACATAAATTAATTCAGTTCAAAGCAGCCAAAGAGGCGAATAAGTAGAGTTTTCAAATCATTTTAGCAGAGTGATGGGTGGGTTGTTACATTAGGAGCCATCGAATACATGATCGCAATCGTCCACGTGGCAGTAAGGGAAATGCGCCACGATTGGACCCGCACAGCTAGAGTATTTTTTTTGGGCGGGGGGATTTTTATAATATTTTGCCATTTTTTTCTCTTCCTTCAAAATACCATAATATGTCATACACATATTTTAAAAATTCTCTAAAACACGAGTTAGTTTTAAAATCATGCATTTATAAAATATACACAAAATATTAAATATAAAACGTCTTAAGGCCTAAATAGAGTTTTGAGCACCATGTTTAAGTGTACAGGCCTTGGAGTGTTACACGTCAGCTACTATTTGCTGGAGCTTAAAGAAGTAAACTGCAACTGATTTTTCTACATTAGAAGCTTAATATGCAGTAGTTGTATCATTAGCATGTCAAGGAGTATGGCTAAGAAGAATTCTTGTTGATCTTTGTCAAGAACAAATTGGAGCAACTGAAATTTTATGCGACAACAAACTTCAATTTCAATGATGAAAAATCCTGTGTACCAAGGAAGAACAAAGCATGTAGATATATGACTCCATTTTATTAGAGATCTTGTGGTAGAAACTTTAGTCAAATTGGCGTTTATAATTTTCAATCAAGGGGGAGTATTGAAGACTTGTCAATGTTAACAACTGGATATTTGACTAAGTTTTTAATTTGTTAAGATATTTTATCTCCTAATATTTCTGATGTTTTATTAGTGGTGATAGACCTTGAGCTATTGGTAAATTACTTTGCTATTTTTTCTACTTTCAATTGAGTTGTAAAGCCTATTTAAAAGGCATTTTATGTTGCTGAATAAATCATCTACTACATACAAAATTCTAGTAGCAGTTCATACTTATTACATGTTTGATTAATTTTTATTTTTCTGTTGCATTCATTTTTATCTGTTATATTTTTTCTTGCTGCTGCAGCAACTTTATAGCAAACTAAGTTCAACTAAGTTCCCAATTATCAATTCCACACTCATTCTTTTCATTTATTTACCAATAACCATTACCATAAATCAATAAGTCATTTCATTCCAAACAAATAAAGCTCATCACATGCAATTCTCTAACACACGCACCTAGGATTTCCTCTGACCCTTTTTCTGACACAGTTTTAATACAAATTTATTATCTTATTTGAAGTTTCACTATTTACAATCTTACGCATGCAGCCACATACGTTATTTTCAAGGAGGGCACCAAGATACAAACTAGTTAAGGGTGGGTGTGCAATCAATAAATGTAACACCCCGCCCATCGTTGTGCTTAATTAATTTAAAAAACACTATATATTCGGGCATTTGGCTGCATTAAACTCATTTAATTTACTCTGCCTATTATTTATCGTAATTCATGAATCTTGTTGATTTTTAATTATTTTGTTTTTATTTAATTCGTTGATTGACCCTCTTATTTTTGACACAAAACTTCTACCTTCTATTTTGCAGGCCCCAAAATTGGAGCTCACAACACTACCCGCACATTTGAAATATGTGTTCTTGGGAGGATAGGAGATCCTCCCGATGATAAGTTCTAATGATGTAAGCAGCCAAGAAGAAGATAGACTGATTAAAGTGCTTAAAAACTGACAATGTTTAGCCTAAGACATTAAACAAAGGTGTTAAATGGGAGGCAAGGGTGTTAAATGGGAGGCAACCCAATCAGTTTTCATTTCCTTTATTTCCAAGATTTTCTAAATTTCATTTCATTTTTTTCATTATTTTTCATTTTTTTCTATCGTCTTCTTCCTTATTTTTCTTAACTAGAAGCTTTTCTGATCACTTGCAGCTTTTAATGGAGGAAGCACGCACATAATTTATGGGTTTTAATCTGGGATGTTCATAATCTCTTTTCTTCCCCTGACGCCACACGCAGCATCTTTTGCTAGTTCTGCAATTTTTTCTTCTTCATTTTCTTCTTTCTTTTACTCTTGAAGAACTCATTTGTGTTAAAAAGTCCACCATGAGTGGTTGATTTATTTTCCTTTTCCTACTTGAGATTTGGTAAATTGTAATGATGTATTTGTGAGATCGAATTGATTTAATTTATGTTTTATTTCAGTCTTAGTATTTATTTTCTTTCTACACCTATACATGTTTGTGATTTTGAATCCATTTGAATAAAGCCCATTGAAAGTTGGAAAAGTAGCAAGTAGCTGGTCGAATCCTCAAATCCATAATGGTTTGAGTGGTTTTGGCACTTAATAGCAATTAGTGTCACATTGAAGAGGTCAGTAATCTTGTTGACTGGCTCACGCGGATGAATCCGTAAACTTGAATTAGGTTCTTTTAGTTCTCAACATTGTTGTCAAGTTAATTCCTACGGACGTTCCCAGGACTGTTTGGCAGCGAAGAACCAACTAAATAATGTTTCTTTGTTGATTTAGAAATAAGAAAGGATTGGTTATTGAAACCTTTTGGACAATAATAACTGGTTGGCTTTAATTTAAATAAAATAAATCCTTGCATCTATAATCAATAACGTTATTGGAGCTAGCTACTTCATAAAAAAAAAATGCTTTTTATAATCGCTTTAGTCTTTAACTTGAAGTCAAGAGTTTGTTTAATATTCTGGTTATTACTTATTTTATATTTTGCGTATTGAGTTTTATAAAAAACCCTCCCTTTTTATTCGTTGGTCAAGGAAAAAAATTAGTTTTCAATTCCATGTTGATTTGATCATTTTTACCACTATTACAATTCAGTTTTATTGATTAATTAGGATTTTATTTTTGGTGGACTCGACACCCATCACCATGGTCAAGGTTGTCTGACAATATCACTCACTTGATGAAGCTACTTGGGAACTTGAAGACGAGATGTAGGACAAATATCTTGAATTATTTAAAAATTTTTAAATTTAGAGGACCAAATTTTTGTAAGGAGGAGAGGATGTGCCTACCCTCAGTTTTTTGAAAAAAAACTTATGATTATTCTCATGTTTAATTTTAATCTCAATTTTAATTTATATTTTAATATTTATCTTGCCAAGTGTTTGAGAAAAATTTGAATGCATGTTTAAATTAAAATGAGAATGTAAAGAGAGAATTTTTAAGAGAATCACATGCAAGATTCAATTCTCGGAAGCATCATGGACAAGCCTCGCAAGAATGCCATGTGGGCATCTACATGCCTCGTGGGTAAATCCCCCGCCAGTGTGGCAGGACCAGCATGTACACAGACAAACCCTATTTACTCTCCACTGACTAGCTACTGCGGACAGATCCTTATGTACCTCCACTATAGCAGGCTGCCACTTAGTGCGTACCAGCTATGCACGATAGACCACTTAGCCGATAAATTGCAATTCTCTCTTGCATGTGATCCGACGGATCACATTTCTCTGATTACACCTATTTAAACCTCATCTTCTATGAATTCTTCCATTTTCCTTCCATCATTCGAAAAGAAGAATTTTAGTGCAAGAAAGAGAGAGTCTGAGAGTGAGAAAAAGAGTTACAAGTTGTTGATTGTCTCCTCTACCATAACAAGCTTGTTACCAAGCTCCTCCTTTCTTTCCCTAATGATAGGTTCTGTATTTTGCTAGGAACTGTTCTTCGCTCTACTGCAACCTTCTTTCTCTCCAAAAGCCAGAAGCTTCCCAACCCTCTTCGAAAGCTAAACTTAGACGATATTAGATAAGCATGAGAACAATGTTTCTATACTTGTAATGAGATTTTATACATTATTTAAAATGATTAAATGCTAAGAATTTTGCATGCATGAATGCTTATGTTTTAAGTTGTTTAATTAAACATTTGTTCGGTATTTTTGCCTTGATTTGGTTTAGAAAGGTAAGTGTGATGTTTATGCATGTTTATGGATTATTTTAGAAGGATAAAGCGTGTATGGGTGATAAAAAACTGCCAAGAAAGGGCACTGATGTGCCATGATAGATAATAAGCACAAGCATGGTTGTGTGCAAAAGGTGTAGGAGGCATTATCCAAGCTTGCATATGTTCTGATGTAGGACCTCAGGCATGTAGTGCGCGCACATAGTAGTGCACTTGCTTATGGGCTTTGCAAGACTGCATGCGCAATGAGGGAGCCAGTGGAAGACATGCATGTGCTTGCGAGGATCGTCTTGGCATGCCTGCAATGTGGGTAAGTTCCTGGTACGCAGAACACGGCACATGTGTTTGCTTGACTGAGCACTTAGGCACGGTTGAGCATGCAAAAAGGGAACACTATGCTATGCAGAAGAGAGAGTGAAGACACACACTGTGTCGTAAGCTAGCACGGTCATGCCTCGCTATGCAAGTGCCCCTGAGCATACTAGACTACGCGAGCATAAGTAGACATGTCGCACTGCTCAAGCATGCGCGTGGTCTTGTTGTGTCGCGAGAACATGTGGGACATCATGAAATCCTGTCCTAACATGCCCTGTAACATCCCAAAAACCTTCGCTCTTAATTTGTAATGTCAACCCATATTTATTTGGGCCCTAAGGCCGCTTAAACTCCTTAATATTTCGTAATTTTATTTTTTTGGACGAATATCATATTTCGTATTTTATTTGACTTAATAATTCTCCAAATTTATTATTTTATTTTGTAGTAGGAAAATTTTATCGTATTTATTAATTAAAATGAATTTCAAGAAAAAACAGGAAAAAGGTAAAAAATCCTGTGGGAATGCCCACGGGAAGGATCCCACCTGCGGGGGCTAGGCATACTGTGTGCGACCAGCACGGGACGTGTAGAATATATGCACATCTCGTCTGAGCAAGGCACGAGGTGTGATATGTGCTCGTGTCCCATCGCGCGTAGACGAGCACGGCTTTGTGCGGCCTGTGTGCGTGCCATCTGCACGGTAGGTCTACACGCAGTGCCCTGCCCCCTTGTATGCCATGCGGGTGTGTCTTGCTGGGCCTGCACGCTGCTAGCTGGGGCAACATGCAATTTCCTTAGGCCTTGCGTACTGCCCCTTTGTGCATCGTGCATCACCTTCGGGCCGTGTACGCCATTAGCTTGGGCGGTTTGCCACTGTTTCTAGGACGACGTGTAGTCATCGATTGGTTGGCATACCGTCATTTTTTTGTGCTGTCAGCACATCGCGTCATCCATCCATTGGTCACATTCGTCAGTTATCGCATTACTTCTTTTCCTATTGACTTTCTCTCTCCTCACCAGATTTTACTACTTGGCACAAATCCGATGGTCCCCATTTTCTATATATAGGGACCTTCTCTTCACCATTTCCTCATCACTTCTATTCCATTCTTCCATCCTCTAAGAGTTTAAAGAGAGAGGGAGAGGAGAATAGAAGAAAAATTATAGGAAATATCGAGGTTTTGGTAAGGAATATAGTATTTACTTTTAAACATCATAAGGAGCATTTCTAGAATAAAAATTAATGAGGTTTAAATTTTTGATTTGCATGGTTGAATTTTAATGCCTAAATGAAGAAATTTTACGTGATAATGCACACTTTATATGATATAATGCTTGAAATAAATGTTAATATGTGGAAAAATGATTAAGCATGTAATGATATATAGACATGAGAAATATGTATTGGTATTGACATGTATAATTCATAAAGTATTTTGTTAGGCTTTTTATCTTTGAAGAATATTTGTTTCTCCCCCTTATGGTATGAAAAGACGTGAGAGGACTTCTCCCTATGGATTATGTCGTACCCTCTGATGAGAGTTGTGACATTAAATGGTTGTAGGGGTCACTGTTGGCGAAGTATGGCTGTGGCCATAGTTAACATATAGGACCACTGTGGTTGGAACGGCCGTGGTCACATATTGTGTCATGGTGTGGCAAGCCATAAATGTGATGTTGGTTTGGAAAGCCGCAAATTGCAATTATAAATGAAATGAATTTGTCATTCCACATGGGTAGTCAGAAATCAGTATTGCCCTCAGTAGATAGAAGCCGGAACGGCTTCGTGAAGAAATAACACGAAAGATAGTGCATATTCGTGATTTGTTTGATTTTCTCTATTATCAACATGATTGATTTGAAAAACATAACTATGACATGATGGATTTGATGCTTTCTTTAATAAATAAATTATTTTCATAATTTAATGAAGGACCCTGACATGACTCTTGATGGTAAGTGATGACGATACCTTTAATTATCTTTAAGATCTTATGATATTATTTAAATAGTATTTTCTTTATAAGTATATGGAACTCACCATTTTTTATGCCCCCTCCAGATGAGGAAGATAGTGAGGAACCAATCGCTGACCTACCCTTGAAGTCTTTGAGGATCCCATGGATCCATAAACCTTGATAAGTGTATAATTTATTATGCCCTTTGATGAGTCCTTTTATATATTGATAGAAGTGACCCTTTTTGTATTTTAATATTTTGTATTTTGTTTCCATTTCTAGCCTCAATTATATATGTTATTAGGAACTCATATATTTTGTAAGGGATTTGTAATAAATTGCTCCGCTGCATACATTAAAATTATTATGCATTCATAATCTATTTCTGTATCTGACTCCCTTATGCCTTAATTAGCATTTGGCATGTCACATGCCCATGGTTTCTAGACTGTTTACCCTATACACGTAGCAACACATAGTCTGCAAGGTCTGTGACCTTGACAGGCGCACCTGTGTGCTGAAAAGGACGCATGGCTAGCCGCTATCTTAGCTAGTTAACGGGTGAAGTGAGGGATTCCCTCACAGGCCATGGATCGATTGTGATCCTAAATGGATCGGTTGCCCAATGGGCCTAAGAATTTGTTAAATGGACTTTATTGGGCCTAAATTGTTAGATAGGGCTTATTGGGCCTTAAGTTATTCAATAGGCCTTATTAGGCCTTAAGTTGTTTAATAGAGCTTATAGGGCCTTAGGTTGTTAAATGGGCCTTAGTGGGCCTTCGACTGTTAAATGGGCCTTATTGCTAAGGAAACAATAGAAATGCATACTTGTGAGCTCAGAGGGGCCGAATAGTAATAATGATATAGTTAACTGTAAATGGACTACGGATTAGAGAATTTATTCTAAGAACATTTACTGATTGTGAAATAAATGTAAATTAACAAAGAATGTCCTAAATTTGTTTAACCATTATCACAGAGGTGTTGCCGTTATCGGTATGTTTATCGAGTAATGGTGAAACACTCGCTCTGAATGGGTACTATACTATCCTTCCCTCTAACGAGAGTGGATTGCGATTGACTGAAGGGGTTAGAGTGGCGAAGTAATGCCATGACCATAGAACCTTTCTGAATTACCGTCTTTTGAACAGAATTGTTGGCCTATTCACAGTGGCAAATAGGGATCCCCTCTACCCTCTATTGATATAGGTATAAACGGCTTCAAACGAAGGTCTGTAAATAGTGAAAATTAAATTGAGTAGAAATAATTGGAATAGTCAATGCCGTCTAACTATCCAGTCATTAGAAAAAATTCTATGTTGCTTTGAATGATTTATTTTACCATGCATCTAATTTTACTGCAGGGATAGATCGAAATTGCTATTTTAAAGAGGTGAAAGTTAAATTTTACAATGAAAATTTCAGCAGTCAATACCATGCAGTATAATATTCAAATGGTAAATATGTTTAATTGGTTGCCTTAATAAACTTCTAAAATGTTAATAGTATGGTTATAATACTGTTTTTCCTTATTAAGTTTTATGGAACTCACCCCAATCTATTCCTCCCTAGATGCGTTAAGAAAGATGATCTACCTCTTGACCTGCCCCTTGATGCTTGTTTAGATTCATTCCTAGATCTTTAGATTGTTGAGTGCGCAAGTGCACTTTACTCTGAAGGATAATTATTTTGTAAATTATAAAAATAGCTCAGATATTGTTTTGTAAATATTTTGATAGCTAACTTCAATGCCTCAAATGTATTTTTATAAGTTGTAAGGGATGAATGTAACTTTCGCATTAAAAATTTAAATATAATTGCACTCATATATGATATGTATTAGACATCACTTCCCACGGGGTAAGGGGATGTCACACATATGGTTACCAATATTGTAAGATAGTTGAACAACAAAGGAACTTCAAGAGTAATTATTGGTTCCACTTCTCAGTTCAATCCAAGATGACCTAGAAGGGACGAAAATAAGAAAGTTGGAGAAGAAAAGTATAAGCAACTTTCCAACAATCCAATAAAAAATCCCAACGCACCTGCTACAAGATAAAGCACTGTAAAGTGTTTTAAGTTTTTAGGGATGGGATATATCGCATCTCAATGCTCCAATCAATCGACAACGGTCAAACAGGACGATGGGGATGTCTTTAGTGACCATGATAGTGAGTGAAAAAAACATGTCCCTATTTGTATGAGGAGATGTGATGTGATCCAACACACTACGAAGGCCCAAGGTGATGACTGAGGGAATAACAAGAGAGAAGAAACAAGCCAACCACCACTATTTCTTGTTCTGTCTCATAAATGCAAAGTCACTAGTGCACGAGATGGACTTGGGCAATTAGGTACCCAAATTAAACTGCCCCAAGGACTAATTACAAAAAGCTAATCTAAGAGATTTAAAAAGACTTTCAATCTTTTCATGTAAGAGTGGGTGACTAAAAAAATCATATGTGAAGCCTAGGAAAAAGCCCAAGAAAAGATATCCAGCCCAGCAGAAGCATGGATAGCATGTGTAGTACATGTGACCCTCCTTTGACACATGTGCAAGCAGCCACGAGAGGGGGAAGGATCATATATAAATGCGTGAACCTTGCCCGTGTGAAATCAACATGAGGACTAGTGGCATTTGCACACCATGGAAGTGCGCATGCGCACATACATGCTCAGGCTACCACACGCAGGGCTACACATATGAGAAAGAAGAGGCAATCGCATGCGCGCACCCCCTGCGTGTGCAGAAGAAGCTTCTGTGTGCTTGGTGTACGCAACCAAAAAGCGCGCATGGGCCAAATGCCAACATACAGCTTGTTTATGGGATTTTAAGTCTGACTTAGACTTCCACTTTTTTTCCTTTTTTTAATCTAAATTCTACTAAGATTCCCACTCAAATTCAAGGGACTTTCAAACATAAAAGGAGCTGAAGTGATTGGCTATAAGGAGAAGATTTCTACTTTAAGAAGTTAAGAATAATTTTAATGCTTTTTTTAAATTTTTAGAATAGAATTCTTTTATTTAATTAATTTTCAACAAGAGTCCTAGTAAAATTAATGTTTAGGAATTATAGGAATGTGTAATCCTACTTCGCGTTGGATTAGAAAATAAAGGTTTATATAAGGACCTTAGTCCTTAGATTGTAATCACAATACATCAAATCAATAAAATTAAAGGTTTTGCTTTCTTTAAAATTAGCTTTACTAATTTTGTGAGTGTTCTTCAAATTCTTCAAGGTAGGAAGCTTTTAGAAGTCTTATTGAGCTAGGGAATCAGGATTGACCTATCGGGTAAGTTGTGGCATCCTTTTTTTTCCTTTTAATTTTCCAATTATCTTGATTATTGCACTCTATATTGGTGGGTCAAATTATCAAGTAGGGAGGGTGAATTAGGTGGTTAAGATCTCTTATCATACATGGTGTGAGGCTTCAAGAGTATTATGATCCTTCCAAGTCCCTCTCGCATCAAGATGTTTAGCAAGTTCTGAACTTATAGGTCAAGTCAAAAGACAATAATTAAATAGAGACCATCTTCCACTCTAGATGCCTCGTTAATGTAAAGGTTTATAGTGTAATTGTTGATGAAGGAAGCTAAACTAATATTGTCAACACTTTATTGGTAAATACGAGCTAGATGATAGTAAAGAGGTCAGCATCACCAACCAAGGTAAAGTTCCATTTTCTATTGGTAAATATGAAGATGAGGTATCATGTGATGTTATTCCTCTGCAAGCAGGACTTTGATTGTTAGGGAGGCCATGTCAGTATGACAAGAGTGTTAATCATGATAGTGGAAAGAATCATTATTCTGTACATATGGGGGTCTCATCCATGTTGTAACTCCATTATTAAAAAGAGAAGCGTATAAAGACCAACTCAAGATCAAGAAGTCCATTGATAAGTTTGCAGGACGAGAAGTAAAGAAAAGTAATGTCTCAACAAGGACCAAGAATTGTTTCCTTGTGTAGGACCACTCAGCTGTGCCTAGTTATTCGACAGATTACTTGGTACTTTGTGACATCCCCAATGAAAATTAAGGCATAAGGGTGCTAGATACAGAAGCAGATTATGAGTGCATGATAAAAATGTATGCAACGGAGCAAATTATTATAAATTCCTTGCCAAAATATATGAGTTCCAAATACACATAAATATAACTGAGGCCAGAAGTAGCAACAAAATATAAAACATCAAAATACAAACGGGCCACCTCTTTCACTATGCGATTGGACTCATCAGAGTGTGGGACAAGTCATGCACTCAAGGTTTGTGGATCCACGGGATCTTCATAGACTTCAAGGGATAGGTCAGTGGTCAGTTTCTCAATATCTTCCTCGTCTAGGGGGCATGAAAATGGTGAGTTCCATATATGCAGTATGAAAAATAGTATTTAAATAACATCATAAGATTTTAAAAGTGAATAATTATGTCATTAATACTTACAAACAGGTCACGTCGGGGTCCTTTCTTAATTTATGAAAAAAATTATTTATGAAAGAAAAACATCAGATCCATCACATCACAGTCACAATAATCAAATCTAACATTATACTAATAATAGAGAAAATCTAATAAATCATGAAATGCTCAAATTT
The DNA here is from genome assembly GCF_000150535.2 of Carica papaya. Next base: position 1,649,488 of record NW_019014661.1, on the reverse strand, counting down.
TTGTGTTATGCTTCGCGAAGTCGTACCAACTTCATTCTCTGAGGGCAGATACGAATTTTTGCCATGTAGAATGACCAGATCAGATATATAACGATAATTTTTTCAAGTATATTTTTGGCTTGCCAAACCATGGTATGATCTATGACCATGGTTGTACCAACCATAGTGGTCTTATCAAATATTCTATAACAATGACAATATTTAGCCAAAGGTGACCCCTATCAGATATTCGTGTCACCACTCTCGTCAGATGGTACACCAGCATCCACAAAGAGCAGTCCTCTCATGTCTTTCTAGACTAGATGGGGGAGGGGGAAAGAGAAACCTCTCAGAGATAAAAAGCCTAACGAGACACTTGATGCGTCATGCATGTCAATAGAGATACATATATTTTTCAGACCATTCAGGCTCATTCCCCTTCTCTTTCTTTCATTTTTTTCTCATTTTTTATAAATATTTCAGAAAATTAACACCATATTCATATTATTTAATTTACATGCAAATCATCAAGTGCCTATAAAATGACTATTAAATAACATAACATGCTTGAAATCGAGAACAAATCACTTATGAAACATAAAACACGCAAAACACAAAACACAAAACACAAACTTCATAATTTAATTTTCTAGAAATTCTCTTTAAGATGTTTAAGGAAATACTGAATTTCTTACCAAAACCTTGAAGTTTTCCTACACATTTCTTCTTCTTCTTTTCTCCTTTTCTCTCTAGATCACTCCCTCTCTCTCAAAGCTCTTGGA
>NW_019014661.1:1638116-1648647 GCF_000150535.2 Carica papaya | reverse complement strand
AGAATTCCTCCAGTGGCGATGGCTGTCCACCAAGGCGATGGCACACCACCCAAGGTGGCACAAAGTGCCCAAGGGAGCGGCGACACACTGCTTGAGGTAGCAATAAGCCTCACCTAGGCCGATCGCGTACTGCAGGCCTACCCTGCAGGAGCCGGCTTGGCTTGTTGTGCGCAGGAGCTAGCTTGCGCATGCGCAGGCCTACATCGCGCAAGGCGCTGCACAAAAGCCTAAACGCACAGGCCTATCCACGTAACCCTACTGTGTGGATGACACACGCACATGGTGCAACATTTGGCCCTATCAGTGCACGATGTGATGTGCGTGGACTAGCCTATTTGCGCCTGATGTGACAACGTGCAGACTGGCCCTATGCCCTGTGCTGATGTGACGTGCACATAGTGCGCACATCCTGGCCCTCACCGCGCGCGCACACTCGCGCACAACGCACTGTGCTTGCACAAGCGAGACTCTCCTGCGGTCGTTCTCCTGCGAGATTTCTCTCCATTTTATGTTTTCTCCTAAAAATTATTTTTAAATAAAAAAATCTATAAAATAAAATAAAAATAAAAATAAAACAAAGATAAAATAATGAAATCTGAATAATTTAAAATTATGAATTTAAATCACAAATTATAATATAAAGTTACGGGATAAATTTAAATGAGTTCAGGTGGCCTTAAGGCTCGAATAAATAGGAGTTTTCATATACAAATTTAGCACGGTGTTGAGCATGGTGTTACATCCCCTTACCTTAAAAAATTTTATCCCCCAAATTTGTTTCGAATGGGTCTAGAAACTTCTCTCTCATCTTGCTTTTAAACTTCCATGTCGCCTCTTCCTGAGTGTGGTGTTGCCACTGCACCTTCACCATTTAAATCGTCTTATTGCATAAAATTTTGTCATTCCAATCAAGTATTTCTACGGGGAGTTCCTCGTAAATCATATCGGCTTGTACCTGCGTCTCATCATGAGGAATGATATGAGAAGGGTTAGGGTAGTACCTTTAGAGCATAGAGATGTAGAAAACATTATATAGACCCACAAACTCTCGAGACAAAGTAAAGCGGTATGCTACGAGTCCAATATGCTCCACGATCCGAAAATGTCCCACATAACGGGGGTCAACTTCTCTCTTTTTTGGAACCACATTTTTTTCTTGTAGGGGAAAATCTTAAAGAAGACTTGGTCTCCAACGGTGAATTCCAACGGTCTTCTACGATTATGAGTGTAACTCTTCTGGCAACTCTGAGCAATAGCCAAGTTCCTACGGATGCTCACAACCTTCTCAATAGTCTCTTGGATGAAATCTGGTTTTAAATGATGTTGGTTTCGAACTTGGCTCCAGCAAGTGGGAGAATGGCAGGGCCTACCATATAGGACTTCATATAGAGCCATGTTGATATTGGAATGATAACTGTTATTATAAGTAAATTCACATAGGGAAGATACTCATACTAGTTATTGCCAAATTCGAGAACGCAAGTGCGCAACACGTCTTCCAATGTCTAGATAGTGTGTAAGATTGATCATTAGTTTGGGGATGATAAGCACTACTGAAGTATAATCAAGACCCAAACATTTCATAAAAGCTATCTCAAAAGTGAGAGGCGAATCGAGGGTCTTGATCGGACACAATGGATAAGGGAATACCATGGCGCCAAACAATTTCATCGACATAAAGGCGGGTTAATTTGTCAGTTGAGTCAATTGTCCTGATGGGTAGGAAATGGGTGGTCTTAATTAGTCTGTCAATGATGACCCAAATAGTATTACGACCAGAATAGGTCTTGGGTAGTCTGATGACAAAATCCATGGTTATATGCTCCCACTTCCATTCCAGAATCGGGAGGCCCTGTAACAAACCACTGGGTCTCTAGTGTTTTGCCTTAACTAGCTAGTAAGTAAGACATCGGGAGATGTAGTCAACAATGTCTTTCTTCATTCCCGGCCACTAGTATTGACTCTTCAGGTCCCGGTACATCTTGGTATTCCTAAAGTAGATAGACAAGTTGGAGGCATAGACAGCCTTGAGAATATCCGTCCTGACAACGATAGGGAACCAAATTTGGTCCCAAAATCTACACAACCCATAATTTGAGAGTCTGAAATTAAGAAACTCATTAGAAGAGAACTTACTCAAATTTTTGGTGATTTCTTAGTCTGTGGTTTGAGCTTCCCAAATCTTCATGAAAAGATCAAGCAAAGCTCGGATCTAAGTGAGATAGGTACCATTGCCATAGTGGTTGAGGCAAAGTGTCTGCATAACATCTACTAACTTCCAATTGGAGGCCATGGTTTGGGCTAACACAACAGACTCCTTTTGACTCAGTGCATTAGCGACTATATTTTCTCTACCAGGGTGGTAAATTATCTTGCAATTGTAGTCCTTCAGGAGGTCCATCCAAGGTCTCCGTCTCATGTTCAACTCCCTCTGTAAAAAAATATACTTTAAACTTTTGTGGTAAGTGTAAATTTCAAAGGTCTGACCAAACATGTAATGACGTCATATCTTCAAGGCAAAGATAATGACTGCCAACTCCAAGTCGTGACTAGGGTAGTTCCACTCATGGAGTTTCAACTGTCTGGATTCATAAGCAACCACGCTATAATGCTGCATAAAAATACATCCCAAGCCAATATGAGACGCATCGCAGTAGACCTAAAATCTTCTAGTATTTTCAAGAGTTTCAACACCGGAGCAGAAGTAATTCAATGCTTTAATTCCATAAAGATTTCACCACATTCGTAATCCCAGATTAAAGGTACGCCCTTTCGATTGAGTTAAGTCAACGAAACAACAATCTTAGAAAATCTTTTGATGAATCATCAGTAACCTGCCAGGCCAAGGAAACTACGTACCTCAGCTACATTAGTGGGCGAGTTCTAGTTGATCACCATTTCAACCTTGGCCAGATCGACAGAAACTCATTCATTGAAATTACATGACCAAGAAAGCAAACTTGATCTAAGCAAAAGGAGCATTTGCTAAGTTTAACAAATAGCTAATTTCGACGAAGTGTCCCCAACACTTCAGACAGGTGGACTACATGTTTTTCCTGGCTCTTTGAGTACACTAGGATGTCATCAATGAATACGATGATGTACTGATCTAGTGCATGCTAGAAAACCCTTTTCATGAGATCTGTGAAGGCAATAAGGCCATTAGTTAACCTGAACGACATCACCTTGAACTTGTACAGGCCGTATCTACACCGAAAAACGGTCTTTAAAATATCTTTTTCTTTGATTTTCAGCTGGTAGTATCCTGATCTAAGGTCGATCTTAGAGAAGATCGTGGCTCTTTACAATTGGTCATAAAGATCGTCAATTCGAGGTAAGGGATACTTACTCTTTATTGTTACTCGGTTGAGTTCTCGGTAGTCTACACATAGTCTTAGGGAGCCATCTTTTTTTTTCATAAATAACATCGGAGCACGCCAAGGGGAGTGACTACGGTGAATACACTTCTGGCCAAGAAGCCCGGAAAGCTTATTTTCCAATTCTGCGAGCTCAGCACAACTTATGCGATATGCAGGTTTCAAGATTGGTTGGGTTCTAGGAAGCAATTCGATAGAAAACTCTATCTCTCACGGGGGAGGTAGACTAGGTAATTCGACTAGAAAAACTTCCAGAATGTTGCAAACAATGGGAATGGAATACGCAGCACGATTAACATCTATATTCCTGTTTATTTACTTATTTGAGAGAAAAATAGATTTTATTTCTTTTTCAGAGTTTGCAAGGTTACAACTTTACTTTCACAATCAATAATTGCCATATATTTTTCTAACCAATATATTCCTAGAATAACGTCAAACCTTGAGAAATATAAGAATATTAAGTTTACAATACTTCTATTTTCAAAGATTTTATCTTATAATTTTTATCCACATAGTGAGCTTCTAATAATCCCCTAAAGGGACTCTGTACATTTAATATTTATTTTAAAGGTTTAGGTCTAATATCAAATTTTCAAGCAAATGCACAAGAGACAAAAGGATGGGTAGTACCTGTATCGATCAAAGCCCTGACAAAAGTATCATGAATAGAAAGTATACCCTGGATAAGGATAGGAGTGGAGAGGGCACCGGGTTCATCTAAGTTGTACACATGACCCCGGGCTACAGGTGTGGCCACGTCCTTTGGCCGCTGAGAGTAGTCCTTTAACAGATGTTGGGTGCTTTCGCACCGATACCAGGCGTGATTGATAGGCCAGCAAGGTAATTCCCCATGTGAGCAACCATAATGCTGACATGGTTGGGAAGGTCGGACAGACTATCCAATAGGTGGAGGTAGAGTAAGGGGAAGGGAAACTCGGGTTCATTTATCAGGGTGGCTACTTACTGAGTCGAGTAATCTTCTTATGAGCTGTTGGAGTTGTTGTTGTTGGGTACAGACTCGGCCAATGCATTTGTGCTTGGCCAAGATGAGATCTTCGACCAACTGAGCATGTTCTAGCATCTCGGCATATGATTTAGGTCTCAGCATCACAACTCGATCATAGATATCAGCATGAAATCCTTTCAGAAATTTCCTAGCTTTACAATTTTCGGGGTGATCATTAGAAGAACAAACCTAGACAGTTGAACAAATCGGGCTACTTATTGGGCAGCCGTCAGATTTCCTTGGTGAAGGTCCTAAAATTCCTCCGCCTTATTCTCTCGAACATAGGTTGAGAAAAAGTTATCGAAGAATGGATCCATGAAAACTTCTCAGGTGATAGGGGTAGGCAGGACTTTTTTCTTAAGTCACCACCAATGTTCTTTACCGATAAACATAAAGGCTGCTAGGGGAACCTTATATTCCTCGGCTAGTTCTGGGATAGAGAAAAGCTTCTCTATCCACAGGATCCAAGCTTCGGCTACTAAAGGGTCAGGGCCACCTTCAAAATATGGTGGGTTAAGTTTGTTAAACTCTGTTATATTGTGAGAGATAGACCTTTCAGCTGTTCAGTATTCCGAGGCAGGGTGTTGACAAGGGTTGGCTTGGTTTTGTTCTATGGCTGCGGTCAATCCCTAGATAGCTCGGAAGAGTTCGATAAACTTGGCCCTGGTTGGATGGACCTGGGCCTCGGGTCTTTCGGTATATTCTATGGAAGGTCTTGCTCGTGTCATTCCTACAAAAGAAAGGAAGCCACGAGTTGGTAGTCTACTTTTGGAAAAGATGTTTGCATTTCCCTAGATATCCTAAGGGTCTTTCTACCTACGACCTCAATTGTAAGGGATTTGGTCCGTGTAATTATCCTGATACCATCTGTGACATCCCCAATGCAAATTAAGACATAACGGTGCCATATACAGAAATAGATTACGAGTGCATGATAAAATTGTATGCAGTGGAGTATATTGTTGCAAATCCCTTACCAAAATATATGAGTCTCAAATACACATTTAATTGAGGATAGAAGCGGCAACAAAATACAAAATATCAAAATATAAAAGGGCCACTTCTTTCATTATGCGATTGGACTTATCAGAGTGCGGGACCAGTGATGCACTAAGGTTTGTGGATCCACGGGATCATCATAAACTTCAGGGATAGCCTAATGGTCAGTTCCTCACTATCTTCCTCATCTTGGGGGGTGCATGGAAAGGGTGAGTTCCATATACTCAGTAAGAAAAATAATATTTAAATAAAATCATAAGATTTTAAAAGTGAATGATTATGTCATTAATACAAACCAACAAATCACGTCGGGGTCCTTTTTTACTTTAATTTATTTATTAAAGAAAAACATCAGATTCATCACATCATAGTCACAACAATCAAATCAAACGTCATACTTAACAATAGGGAAAATCAAATAAATCATAAAATGTTCAGATTTTCGTGTCATGCTTCGCGAAGTCGTTCTGAATTTCATCTCCGATGGCAGTTACGAATTTTTGACTACCATGTGGAATGACTAAATCAGATATATAATAGCAATTTGCTCAGGCACATTTCAAGCTTGCCAACCACAATAGTCCTATCAGATATTCTATAGCCATGGCAGTACTTAACCAAAGGTGACCCGTAACAGATATTTACGTCATCACTCTCATCAGATGCTACGCTATCATCCACAGGGAGCAGTCCTCTCACATCTTTCCAAACCAGATGGGAGAGTGGAAAACAGATATCCCTTAGAGATAAAAATCCTAACAAGATACTTGATAGAATATGCATATCAATATAGATACATATATTTTTCAAACCATTCAGGCCCATTCCCTTTCTCTTTCTTTCTTTTTCTCTTTTTTAATAAATATTTCAAAAAATTAACACCGAATTCATATTACTTAATTTACATGCAAATTATCAAGTGTCTATAAAATCACATAGCGTGCTAAAAATCAAGAAAAAAATCACTTATTAAACATAAAACATGCAAAACACAAAACACAAAACACAAAATTCATAATTTGATTTTCCAGAAATGCTCCTTAAGATGTTTAAAAAAATACTAAATTCCTTACCGAAACCTCGAAGTTTTCTTACACCTTTCTTCTTCTTCTTTTCTCCTTTTCTCTCTAGATCACTCCCTCTCTCTCTAAGCTCTTGGAAGATGGAAGAATGAAATGGAAGTGATGAGGAAATGGAAGAAAGGGGTCTCTATTTATAGAAAATGAAAATCGTTGGATTTGCACCAAGTGGTGAAATCTGGTGAGGAGAGTGAGGGTTGTGTTAAAGCGGAGTGATTTAACGTAACGCGATGATGGCAGGAAAAACAGAGGAAGAATTCCTACACCAGTGGCGGCTCTACACCCAAGGTGGCAGTATACCACCCAAGGCGATGCATGACGCCTGAAAGGGTAGTAGCGCACTGCCTAAGGTTGCAGTGCGCCTCACCTAGGCTAGTCGCACGAAGGAGTTAGTATGCATGCGTGCAGGCCTATAGTGCGTAGGGCGCTGCACGTAGGCCTATTCGCGCAGGCCTATAGCATAGACGGTGCGCACACAGGGTGCGACGCCTTGCCTTGTCCGCGGGCAATGTGATGCGTGTGGACTAGCCTATCTGTACGTGACATGATGCGAACACAGATTGTCCCTATGCCTTATGCAGATGGGATGTACGAACAGTGGGCGCGTCCTGCTCCTGGTCGCGTGCGCACGCACAAGCACAATGTGCTACACCCGCGTGGGCGAGCTTCTCCCATGCGCATTTTCTCGCGTTATTTTGCCATATTTTCTGTTTTCTCCTGAAAATTATTTTTAAATAAAAAATAATAATAATATATAAAATCAAATAAAAATGAAATGAAAATAAAAATAAAAATAAAATAAAGATAAAATAACGAAATCTGAATAATTTAAAATTACGAATTTAAATCATGATTTACGATATAAAGCTATAGAATAAATTTAAATGAGTTCAAATGGCCTTAAGGCCCGAATAAGTAGGGGTTTCCACATGCAAATTTAGCGTGGTAGTGAGCGGGGTGTTGCATACTTTCCCTAGTTACTTTATCCTAGCAAGACAAAGTTGTTGATAACATAGATTCAAGGATGAATCTTCTTGAAGAAGGGGGAGATAATGTGATAACAAGTGAGAAAAGTCTTTGTGACAAGCGAGACACCCACGTGGGGGAATATTTCTTGAATTTACACATCCGTGAAGATACAACAATTGAGGCGCATAAGCAATCATGTAATAATGTGCTTCTAGTATAGCCTAGGAAATTTTCTCAAACATATATTTTCCATACAGGATCTCCCTGAATCCGAGACCAAAAAGGAACTTAGTCAAGCCTCCAAAAATAATTAAACAAGCTTGGACATCAACCTAAAAGAAGAAGAAGAAGCCAACGATGGCCCGAGATGAGGAAGCTATTAGGCCTCATAGCCAAGGAGAGGCTTGACCCTAGGATTACGCCTAAAGAGGAATATCAACCCAAAATATGGGTGTGAGTGCCAATTATATACGCACGTGAGCAGGAAGAAACACCCGCACATGTGGGTCTTTAGCCCGCGCAAAGGAACGCGTGAGGTGTGCGGGAAAATAAAATTCACATGCAGCAGGGGCACGTATGTGCTCACACACACCCCAGTAGGTCATGCGTAGGAGAGCACACATGTGTGGGTAGAGTTAGCTACACACACACACATCATCTGTGCATTCTAGAAGCACATAGCCAGCTTGCCTACATGTCAGTTGCTCGTGAGCAGCCTATATACAAACTTTGAGTCAAATTTAGACTCTTCTTTTCTTTCCTTGTTTCCATCAAACTCCAATGTTGCAATGATGTGATAGTAATCGAGGGAACACCCAAGCCAGTACTGGTGGAAGGGAGGAAGAGAGCTAGCACTAATGAGCTTCTCTTGAGTGCTAGGAAGTACTCCCGAAGTGAGAGTTCCCAAGGTGAACCCACCCAAGTGGAAGTCTCAAACAGTGAGTTAGTGTAACACCCTGAACCTCTTTGTGCTTTAATGTATGGCTAAAGTCTATTTTAAATCAAAAATTAATTTTTTAGTATTTTAATTATTTATGCATTTTAATATTTTACTTAAAATTTGTATTTACTTATTATTTGAAGCGTTTTCAAAAAAATAAGAGAAAAGAGGAGAAAAAGAAGCAAAATCAAAAAATTGGGGAAAAATCCCCTGGAACCCGTGGGAAACTACTAGTGCGGGCCTGTACGTCAGCGCCTGCATGGCTAGATATGCCTACATGCTCAACTATGCATGCACAGCGCGCGACATAATGCGCAGCATAGGGCGCCCAGCGCATAACATGGCTTGCTTGCGCGTGCAGAGCTAGCACATTGGCAGCTACTCGTGGATGTGACAAGCCGTAGACATCTCACATCTGCAACAGCCTCCCCATGTTGTGCAGGTCCCATTACTGGCCACTTGCCCACAACCTACCACGTGTCCTTCTTGGATACTTGCCATGTGGGGTGCATCCAAGCCTTATCTACGCCTATTTAAAGGCTCCCTTTTTTCTCATTTCCCATACTTCATTTCTTCTTCAACTTTCACTTTCTAGAGAGAGTTTTTGAAGAGAAAAAGAAAGAAGTTTTAGAGAGAGAAAGAAGCAAGAAAGAAAGAGAAAAAAATAGGAGTTAAGAAGATTGACCAAGTAGTGCTAGAGGTCCTTTTTTCTTTTCTTAAAGACTTATTTTACTTTGGTTTCGGTAAGGGATTCTTTAATATGTTCTCTTACATTTCTAAGTGCACTTTCAAAATAAATTATATTGGGATATTGCTTCACTTGATGCATGAATTGTTGTGTCTGTTGACACATGGTTTATTTGAATATGAAATGTGAGTTGACATGCATGAGGGTTACAAAAATATGATTCTGAAATGCATGTGCGATTAACCATATACCTTACCTTTGGTAATGGTGAAAAGGATTATTCTAGAAGCCTAGGCTCTAAGGAATATATCGATAGTCAAGTTCGGATAATATGGCCCTTGCACCGGATATGTTAATGGGCCCCCTTCAGATTTTGGATATGTGATCATAAATGTGGGCCTTGGGCTAGATATGTCATTAAACCTCACCGGGTTGGAAACATATGATTGAAATGAATATTGAATGAACAAATAAAAAGAATGAAAATTTATTTGACTATTATATCTGAGGCGTTCTATCTTGCCCTACTCTATGATCTGAAAAGATTGGTGAACCTCTCCTTGTGAATGATAGCGTTCCTTCTTACGAGAGTGGATTTGCGATTGCACGTGTAGGAGCCACAGTGGCGACATACTATCATGGTAATTAGATTATAACTTAAATGCATGTTGAAATAGAATTGGCATTCCCTCTTATGAGAGTAGATTCGCAATGGTATATAGGGCCATAGTGATGATGTACAGTTGTGGCCATAGTGGCATTTGCTCTAAATACTTGCATATGTTCATCCTGCGACAATCCTCTAAGGTAAAAGGTTTATGTGGAAATTTTGTTCACGTTAATTACTTTTTAAACTTTAACTGTGATATCCCAAGTGCTAATTAAGGCAAATGGGTGCCAGATACAGATTCAGAATAACAAGTGCATGATAAAATTTATTCAGCAAAACAAAATCATTACAAATCCTTTACAAATATATATGAGTTCCAATACATACATATACTGAGGTTAGAAGTGACTGCAAAATACAAACCAAATTATAAGGGCCACTTTTTTCGCTATGCTATTGGACTCATCAGAGTGCGAGAGTAGTCATGCACTCAGACTTGTGGATCCACGAGATCCTCATAAACTTCGAAGGGTAGGTCAGTCTGCGATTCCTCACTTTCTTCCTCATCTAGGGGCGGTATGGAAAGAGTTTGTTCCATATACTCAGTGAGAAAAATAATATTAAATTAACATCATAATATTTCAAAAGTTAGTTATTTTATCTTCCCATTTAACTTCCTCGTTTACCTATCTCACATTGCGAAAAACTATTTATTTTTTAAGAAAATGATACGTTAATAATTTAACTTCCTTGCTTACCTATTTCACATTATGGAAAACCATTTATTTCTTAAGAAAATGATACGTTAATACAGACAACTAAACATACATCATGCCAGATAATAGAGAAATCAAATAAAT
>NW_019014661.1:1492815-1504520 GCF_000150535.2 Carica papaya | reverse complement strand
ATTTGTTATGCTGCATACAATGTTTATCATGCACTCGTAATCTGTTTCTGTATCTGGCACCCTTATGCCTTAATTTGCATTAGGCATGTCACAGATGGTATGAGAGTAGTTACACGGACAAAATTCCTTACAATTGAGGCTATAGGTAGAAAGACTGTTAGGACATCTAGAAAGATGAGTCATTTTTCTAAAGCTAGACCACCAACTCGTATCTTCTTTTTTTGTAGGAATGACGCTAGGGAGACCTTCTATAGAATGTACCAAAAGACCCAAGACCTAAGACCATCTAACCAGGGACGAGTTTACAAAACTCTTCTGAGCTATCCAAGGATTGACCGCAGTTGTAGGACAGAACCAAGCTGACCCTTGTTAGCATCTTGCCTTAGAATACCGAACAATTAAAAGGTCTATCTGTCACAATATAATAGAGTTTAGGAAGCTTAACCTGCCACATTGTGAAGGTGGCCTTGACCCCTTAGTAGCCAAAGTATGGATCCAATAGATAGATAAACTTTTCTCTATCCTAAAGCTAACCGAGGAACAAAAAGTACCCCTAACAGCCTTTATGGTTACCAGTGAAGTAGAACACTAGTGGCAACTTAAGAAGGAAGTCCTGCCTAGCCCTACCACCTTGGAAGTTTTCATGGATGCGTTATTTGATAACTTTTTTCTAGCCTATGTTCGAGAGAAGAAAGATGAGGAATTTTAGGACCTCCACCAATAAAATCTTATGGTTGCCCAATATGCAACCCAATTTGTCCAACTATATAGGTTTGCTCCTCTAATGGCCACCCCCCCAAAGTCATAAAGATAAAAAGTTTCTAAAAGGCCTTCGTGCCGATATCTATGATCAAATTGCGATGCTGAGACCCAATTCATATGTCAAGGTGCTAGAATATTCTCAGTTGGCTGAAGACCTCACCTCGGCCAAGCACTAATGCATTACCTGAGTTTGTACCCAATAACAACCCCATCAACCCAGAAAAAGATTGCTCGACCCAGTAAGTAGCCACTCTGATAAACAAACCTGAGTTGTCCTTCCCCCTGCTCTACCTCCACCTACTGGATAGTCTGCCCAACCTTCCCAACCATGTCAGCATTGTGGTCGCTCTCATGGTGAATTACCCTATCAGCGTATCAATCACGTCTACTATTGGTGCAGAAGCACCCAACACCTTATAAAGGACTGCCTCAGTGGCAGAAGGACTTGGCCAGACTTGCAGCCTAGAGCCATGAGTACCACCTTGATGAACCTGGTGCCCGCCCCACTCCTATCCTTATCCTGTGTATGCTTTCTATTCATGATACTTTTGCCAAGGCTTTGATTGATACAGGTGCTACCCACTCTTTTATCTCTTGGGCATTTGCTTGTAAATTAGATATTAGGCGTGAACCTTTAAAAAAAATATTAGCTAGAGAGACTCCCTTTAGGGGATTATTAGAAGTTCATTGCGTGTATAAAAATTGTAAAATAAAATCTTCAAAAATAGAAGTATTTATAGACTTAGTGCTCTTAGATTTCTCAGAATTTGATGTTATTCTAAGAATGGATTAGTTAGAAAAATATAGGGCAATTATTAATCGTGAAAGTAAAGTTGTAACCTTGCGAACTCCGAAAAAGAAATAAAATCTATTTTTCTCCATAACAATTGAATAAACAAGAATATGGATGTTGATCCTGCTGTGTATTCAATTCCTATTATTTACAACTTTCTGGGAGCTTTTTCAGTCGAATTACCTGGTCTACTCCCCTACGAGAGATAGAGTTTTCTATCGAACTACTTCTTTAAACCCAACCAATTTCTAAACCTGTCTATTGCATGGGTCGTGCTGACCTCCTAGAACTAAAAAATTAGCTTTATGAACTTCTTGGCCAGAAATTTATTCGCCCAAGTCACTCCCCTTAGGGCTCTCCGGTGTTATTTATGAAAAAGAAGGACGACTCCCTTAGATTATTTATAGACTACTAAGAACTCAATCGAGTAACAATAAAAAGCAAGTATCTTCCACCTCAAATCGATGATCTTTTCGACTGGTTGCAAGGAGTCCGCAGTGTTGGTCCAAACCATGGCCTTTAGTTAGAAGTTAGTAAATACTCTCCAGGCACTCCACCTCAACCACTATGGCAATGGTGCCTATCTCGGTTAGATCCAAGCTTTGCTTGATCTTTTCATGAAGATTTCGGAATCTCAGTTCATAGACCAAGAAATCACTAAAAATTTAAGTCAGTTCATAGACCAAGAAATCACTAAAAATTTAAGTAAGTTCTCTTCTAACGAGGTTCCTAATTTCAGGCTCTTAGATGATGGGTTGTGTAGATTTTGGGACTGAATTTGAGTCTCTCTCATTGTCAGAGTGGATGTTCTCACGGCTGCCCATGCCTCCAAACTGTCCATCCACCCTAGGAGTACCAAGATGTACCAGGACCTAAAGTGCCAATATTTTTGGCCAGGAATTAAGAAGGACATTGTTGACTACGTCTTCCGATGCCTTACTTGCCAGCGAATTAAGGCAAAACAACAAAGACCCAACAATTTATTACAGGGCCTACCGATTTTGGAATGGAAGTGGGAGCATGTAACCATGCATTTAGTCATCAGCCTACCCATGACCTGTTTTAGTCATAATGCTATTTGGGTAATTGTTGACAAACTAACCAAGACCGTCCATTTCTTGCCAATCAGGACCACTAACTCCACCACTAGATTAACCCACCTTTATGTCGATAAAATTATTTGACTCCATGGTGTTCTCTCATCCATTGAATTCGATCGAGATCCTCAATTCACCCTCCACTTTTGGGACAGCTTTCAAGAAGCACTTGGGTCTGGATTGTTCTTCAGCACTTCTTATCATCCCCAAACTGATTATTAGTCTGAATGCATTATCCAGCATTGGAAGACATATTGCGTGCTTGCATTTTTTACTTTAGCAATAACTGGTATGAGTATATTCTCCTGTGTGAATTTACTTATAATAAAAGTTATAACTCCAGCATCGGTATGGCTCCACATGAAGCCATGTACGGTAGGCCCTACCATTCTCCCACTTGCTGGAGCGAAGTTTGAAACCAGCATCATTTGGGACCAGACTTCATCCAGGAGATTATTGAGAAAGTTGAGATCATCCGTAGGAAGTTAGCTACCACCCAGAATCACCAAAAGAGTTATGCTGATAATCATAAAAAACCTCTGGAATTCACCATTGAAGACCAAGTCTTCCTCAAGATTTTTACCTATAAGGGAAAAATGTGATTCGGGAAAAGAGAAAAGTTAAGCCCCCGTTATATGGGACCTTTTCGAATCGTAGAGCGTATTGGACTGGTAGCATACCACTTTCTTCTACTTTAAGAGTTTACGGGTCCACATGATGTTTTCCACATCTCCATGCTCAAAAGGTACCACCTTGACCCTTCTCATATCATTTCTCACAATGAGATGCAGGTCCAAGCTGATATGACTTACGAGGAACTTCCACAGAAATTCTTAGTTGCACCGATAAAGTTTTACGTAATAAGACGATCCTCATAGTGAAGGTGCAGTGGCAGCACCACACTCTGGAAGAGGCGACGTTGGAGTTAGAGACCGAAATGACAGAGAAGTTTTCATACCTATTCGAAACAAATTTGGGGGACAAATTTTTTAAAGTAGGAGGGATGTAACACCCTACTCACTATCGCGCTAAATTTGTACCTGGAAACCCCTATTTATTCGGGCCTTAAGGCCACTTAAACTCATTTAAATTTATCTCGTAGTTTTATATCATGTTTTGTGTTTTAAATTTGTAATTTTAATTTATTCTAATTTTATTATTTTATTTATTTTTATTTTTATTCAATTTTATTTACTATTATTTTTTTATTTATTAAAAATTATTTTTGAGAGAAAATGGGAAAAGGGGGAAAATCTTGTAAGAAAATGCCCATGGGAAAGGCCCGTCCAGGTGGGCATCGTACGCTGTGCGCATGTGTGCGCGTGTGGCCAGCACTAGACATGCCCATTATGCGCACGTCCTGTCCGCGCGGGGCATGAGGCCGTTCTGCGCGCACATCTCATTGCATGAAGACAGGCTTGTCCGTGCACGTCACATCGCAATGGACAAGGCCAGGCACTGTGCGCGCGTCATCTGCATAATAGGCCTGTGCATAGAGGCCAATGCACATGGGCCTGTGCACGACCGGCCAGGGGAGGTGTACTACGGCCTCAGGCAGTGCAACGCTGACCCTTAGGCGACTTGCGCCGCCTTGGGTGGTGTGTCGCCACCGTCGGTTGAGGATTCTTCCTTCATTTTTTACACCACTGTTGCGTCGCATCAAATCACTCATTTTCTCTCTCCTCTCCAAATTTTGTCACTTGGTGCAAATCCAACGGTCCCTATTTTCTATAAATAGGGACCCCTTTCTTCCATTTTCCTTATCACTTCCATTTTATTCTTCCATTCTCCAAGAGCTTAGAGAGAGAAAATGGGAGAAGAAGAAGAAGAAAGCTGTAGGAAAACTTCAAGTTTTCGATAAGGAATTTAGTATTTCCTTAAACATCTTAAAGAGCATTTCTAGAAAATACAAAATTATTAAGTTTGTGTTTTATGTTTTACCCAATAAAGTGATTTGTTCTTGATTTCAAGCATGCTATGTGATCTTATAGGCACTTGATGATTTGCATGTAAATTAAATAACATGAATATGATGATAATTGTCTGAATAATATAAAAAAAAAAGAAAAAAGAGAAAGGGAATGAGCTCGAAATGGTCAAAAAAATAAATGTATCTGTATTAACATGCATAATGCATGTCAATACAGATACATTTATAATGCATCAAGTATTTTGTTATGCCTTTTATCTCTGAGGGATTTCTGTTTCACCCTCCCCCATCTTATATGGAAAGACATGAGAGGATCGCTCCTTATGGATAACGGCATTCCCTCTGATGAGAACGGTAATGCAAATATCTGTTAGGGGTCACCTTTGCTTAAGTACTGTCGTGGCTATAGAATATCTGATAGGACCACTGTAGTTGGTACGACCATGGTCGCAGATCGTATCATAGTTTGGCAAGCTGGGAATATGTCTAAACAAATTATCGTTACATATCTGATCTGGTCATTCCACATGGGTAGTCGAAAATCCGTATCGACCCTCAAAGATCGAAGTCAGAACGACTTCACAAAACATGACACAAAAATTTGAGCATTTCATAATTTATTTGATTTTCTCTATTATTAAGTATGATTTTGATTTGATTGTTGTGACTATGATATGATGGATCTGATGTTTCCTTTAATAAATAAAATTATTTTCATAAAGTAAGAACGGACCCTAATGTTACCTGATGGTAAGTATTAATGACATAATTTTTCACTTTTAAAATCTTGTGATGTTATTTAAATATTTTTTTCCTTACTGAGTATATGGAACTTACCCTTCCCCCCCTAGATGAGGAAAATAGTGAGAAATCAATCGCTGATTGACTCCTTGAAGTCTATGAAGATCTCATGGATCCACAAACCTTAAGTGCATGACTTGTTCTACACTTTAATGAGTCCAATTGCATAGTGAAAGAAGTGGCCCTTTTGTATTTTTGATATTTTGTATTTTTTTGCCACTTCTGGCCTCAGTTACACATATGTGTAATTGGAACTCATATATTTTATTAAGGAATTTGTAATAATTTGCTCTACTGTATACCATTTTTATTATGCACTCGCAATCTGTTTTTGTATCTGGCACTCTTATGCTAAGATTTGCATTGGAAATATCACAGATTCTATGGCTAAAATTCTAATTATTTTATTCTTACGAATGAAACTTGAAATTAAAATACACCAAAATAATTATTAAATAATTAAAAAGATAAATTTTCCTTTTTTACCTTGTGTGAAATGTAAAGTGGAGCTGGTGTAGAAATTTCTCCTAAATAATCACATGAAAAAAAGACAAAAAAGACTCCCTGCAGGCATCAAATCCATACTGCACACATGCCACTCGGGTAGGTTAGGAAGCCTATATCCATGCATAGTTCGCATGCGTGGTGCCCGCGCACCACCTGTACACATCATGGGCCCGGTCGTGCAGCCTACGCAGCTAAGGTTGTTGCCCGAGTAGGCTCCTCTTTTGGGCCGTTGGGCTTCTTGGGTGGCATGGGCTTTTTGTGTGCATGGCCTACTTCCTATGCAATTAGGCTGGGCTGGAGGCTGTTATTACCTCGAGGATTGGTATACGGGTTAGACATTTTGCACGTATGAGGGCCTATCTCGCTCCCATGGGTGACCTGTTTGGCCTGCTCATACATGGGTTTATGTGTGGTCACCTACTGCGTGTGGTCTGGCCTGTGTTGTTGCATGGGTTGTCCATCTATGCCTCTACCGTGGGCTGAGAGCCATGTGGGCCGAACAAACATGGGCCTTCTTCTGTATTCTTTAAAATAGCCATAAGAGGCCATTCTTCATCCCCTCCTTTGGCCATTTGGGTTATTTATTTTTTAGGCTCATATGGATGACTTTTTTTGATAGCATAAATGATCCATCTAACTCGGTCCAAGCTCTTTCAAACCGCATATTTATGTCTAGATGGGTCCTGCTTTATTTCCTTGCTCTTGATTCTTTTCTTAGTTAAGGCCTCTTCTGGATTTTATTTTTAAGTTGGTGTGAATTGGTTGTAATTTCCTAGATAAATTTTAAACCTTCCCATGGTCATGTCATCCCCCCTTCTTCAAAAAGATTCATCCTCAAATTCATTTTATTGTTGTTTAACGAACCTGGATACCATAAGGAAGCTAAAAAGTAATTAAAGGAGTTAGGTTGGTACCGTGGTCTAATAGAACACACTGTCAACTGGAATTGAACTAGTGTTTCTATCCCATGACTCATCTTGCTTCAATAACTTTCATGTTTATCACTCACAATCAAACTTTCTCTACCAAGCTAAGCATCAGAGTTTGGATCTTCTTTAATCGAGTCCCTGCAAGTTAGAAAGAATGTTGCAAAATTCCTAATAGATCTAGAAGCCTAAGACGTGCATGCACAAGTGAATTATACAATGTAGTACGACTGATGCAAACAAAATGTGGACAAAAGTTTTCACTCACACCTAGTAGATGGCTTACTCTTCCATTTGATGGTTTTTCACTAATCTATTTAGGTAGTTACTCTACTCTTTTCATGCAAGAATGCAGAATAGTGTGTCAATTGCCTTATAGGGTGCAGTTGAGGTATTTTTGGATTTTGAGTAATTTTTATTTTTTTAACAATAGAATAAACAAAAGATTATTTGAATCGAAAGGATAGTATGGATTCAAGTAATATGCAAATGAATTAACAATCAAGATAAAATTTGAATGTTAGTTTAAGAACAAAAATGAAAAGTAATAAAGATAGTTTGGTTTTAGGAGCCTAAGCTTTGATACCTAATGATGCAGAAGGGTATGGGGAGGATCAAATCAACTCCTATAACCCATTTGATGTGATCGAAGACAGCCTAGAATTTGTTCTAAAGATACAACCTTGCATCAATGAGGAATGTCCAGAACAGGAGAGTAATTTCATCCCATAGCACTGTCCTAATTGGGATTATTCAAAGAGATGGGCTAGGTTTGTTCAAGCCAAAAGGCTTAAGGCCCAAGTAAGACTGATGGGCTTGAAGAATTGTATGAAAGCCCACGCCTGATGCAAACGCATGTCGAACAAGTGGCCCAGCCCATACGACCAATGAACATGCACGCGTGACCGCACAGGCCCTTGAGAGCGCCCACGCATGTGACCCTCTAGGCTCATGTAGAACCGACCTCACGTGTGCAAGCCCAAGGGGATGATCGTGCCCACCCCGCATGGATAGGCTCGCAGATGGCCCAACCGACCAAGGCCCACCAGCCCATGACTCCCGCTTGCGTTTTCCCTTGCAGCCCATGCAGATCGGTCGGCCCGGCCCATCTGGGTAACCCAAACCCAGCTAGCCCATCCCCTTTCCCTTTTTAATTATTTAATTTATTTTATTATTTTAAATTTTAAGAAGCTTTGGGACTCACTTTTTAATTACCCATGTTTTAAATTAAAATCCCATATGTCTAAATTAATTTCCACATGTGTTTTACATGGAATTTCGCATGGGATAAACTTTAGATAATTTTAATTATTATTTTATTGTAATTCTATCTCTTAGGATTATTTAATTAATTAATTTGGGATGGAATAATTATTTTATTATGTATTTATTCTAGATTAGGATAAAATTTTATCTAGGGTATTATTTTATTTAATTATCTCAAGATTTTGTACTCATCTTAATTGTTCGGGAAATGTTATAAAGAGACATTTGCCTCTAGGATATAGACACAACACATTTGACAATCAATTTGAGAGAATTCTTGAAAGCTTTGGCTTTTGTTCTTTTAGTATTTTTTCTAAAATTAGCTTCTTCAAGTTCTTCGAAAAGAAGGAGTCTTCAGAAGTCTTGTTGAGCCAAGGAGTTGGGATCAACTTATCGGTAAGTCCGTGGCATTTTTTTTTTCTTGTTTATTTTTCCTAGTCTTTATTTTTGCATTCTTTTAGGATTTTAGATTCAATTAGAGGGAGAAGTTTATTCTGGGTGGTTATAGTTTCGGTATTGTATACGTTGAGTGGGTTTCAGAAGTTAATTCGATCCTCCCTTCACCCACCCTCCCGCTCCATTTGGTATTAGAGCTTAGGCTCCTAGAAACCCAAATCTATCTTTATTTGCTTTCAACATTTTGTTCTTAAATTAGCATTCAAATTTATTTGATTGTTAATTTGTATTGCATCCTTCTTGAATTCATATATATCCGTTTATTCACGTAGTTCGTGTTATTATTCAACAAAAATTATATATATATAAAAAAAATACCAAAAATATCCCAGTTGCACCCCATAAGGCAATTAGCACATTGTTTGCATTTTGCATCACAAAAGCAGAATAGCCACCTAACTGGTGACTGGAAATCCTTCGAGAAATTGAAGGCAAAGTACATTACCTAACTGGTGAGTGAAAACTTTTGTTTCCATTCCGCACACTATCCACATTTAATTTTCGAATTGCATTTCTGTAATTTGCATCAATGTTGCATAAAGAAACTTGACCGATCATAGAGCATAGCTGACAAATTGGGGGTAGTATAGGAAGATACTCCTACCAATTATATCCATCTAGATTGATCAAATCCCTACACATCAGTCCGAATTGTCATTCTTTGTGATCTATGTTTCTATCGTTCATTTTACTTTTGTTCCATTACAAAAAAATTATTATTAAGTGACTAATCGGTTCTAGTTGGTTAACACATAAGAAGCACACTATTCCTTCCTCTGTGTGCTTAATTTTGAGCTTCAGTAGAAATCAAAATCCTTTAGGATTCTTGTTATGCCATAAGAACTAATGTTCAGACCCGATTCAAGCGATTCTGATTCTGAATGCTCAACTCGACAAATGAGGCTGTCAATTGAGGGATTGCGAGGTAAACATGAGGGAAGGTGAATGAGAGAATATATTCTTTTCATTAACTTTTCTTGCAGGTACTACTCTATGTTTCAATCCATCGAAGATACTCCACTTAGGAGTAATGTCATTGTTGTCCGAAGAGCTCTCAACGTGTAAGTTAAGAGTGAAGACAACGAGCAGAGGGAGAACATTTTCCACATGCGATGTCTTGTCAATGATAAAGTATGTGGAATTATCATTGATAGTGGTAGCTGTATTAATGTCACAAGCACTCTATTCATGGAAAGAGCATGGTTGAAATGCATCAAGCATACAAATCCCTACTAGTTATGGTGGTTGAATGAGTGTGGTAAAATTCAAGTTACCGAGCAAGTTGTAGTACCGTTCTCCGTTGGAAAATATCACGATGAGGCGTGTTGTTATATCGTACCTATGCATGTCAATCACCTGATCTTAAGAGACCTAGGCAGTTTGATAGGTAGGTACAACATTACGGCTGCACCAATCGATATTCATTGTGAAAGGACGGTCTGAATCATGTCTTTACACCTATATCACCAAAAGAGGGACATAAAGATCAGGTCATAATTAAATGGTCCTTTTATGAATAATCAAGAAGGGTAGAAGAGAGAAAAAAGGTTAGAGAGAAAGTCAATGACCCATTGAGCATAAAAGATTCCCAACAAATAGCTAAAGATGGTCCATTGCAAGGAAAAAAAAGTGAGAAAACAAGGGAGTGTCCTAATGATAGGGACAAAATGTTAAGGAATATCTCTTAGGAAAAGAGAAGTTTGATTGTACTTACTTACAGGGAGATTCATTTTGACCTTAACTACTCTTTGCATAGTTGTCATGTTTTTCGCTTACAGATAATTACCATGGTAAGTGGACTACGAAGATTTGATCCATATCCCAAATAAATTGTGAATCAAATCATGACATGCATCAACAACAAAACAAACATGCTAGGGAGTTATGACATGTTTCTTACTATAATCACTAATCTTTTCCCTTGTAAGGAAGGCCGAGATTCGAGGATGAATCTTTTTGAAGAAGGGGAGGACGATGTGATCCTAGACAGCCTAGAATTAGTTCCAAATATGCAACCTTGCATCAATGAACAACACCCAGAATAGGAGAGTAATTTCATCCCTTAACGCTTTCATAATTGGGATTATTCTAAGCGATGGACCAAGTTTCTCCAAGCTAGAAGGTTTAAGGCCCAAGTAAGATTAATGGAATTGAAGAGTTGTAAGAAAGCTCACTCTTGAGGAGGAGGCCCACTCATGCACCGAATAAGTGGCCTAGCCCGCAGGACTCAAGAACATGCACGCATGCCCGTATGGACTGCTGAACCAGTGCCCAGGAGTGCCTGCACACGCAACCCTCTAGGCCCATTCGGAATTGATCGCACGCGTGCTAGCCCAAGGGGCCAATCACACCCACCTCGCGGGGATGAGCCCATAGACAGCTCAATCAGCCCAGGCCCACCAGCCCACGACTCCTACAGGACTTTTCTCGTGCAGCCCGCATGGACCATCATGCCTGACCCATCTAGGTAACACAAACCCAACTTGCCCCCTTTTTCCTATTTAATTATTTAATTTATTTCATTATTTTAAATATTAAAAGGCTTTATGACCCACTTTTTAATTACTTATGTTTTAAATTAAAATTTCACATGTCCAAATTAATTTGGACATGTGTTTTATATGGAATTCACAGGGATAAACTTTAGATTATTTTAGTTATTATTTTATTATAATTTTATCCCTTAAGATTATTTAATTAATTTATTTGGGATAGAATAATTATTTTATTATGTATTTATCCTAGATTAAGATAGAATTTTATTTAGGGTATTATTTTATTAAATTATCTCAAGATTTTGTACTCATCTAGATTCCCCGAGAAAGGTTATAAATAGACCTTTGCTCTAGGATGTAAACACAACAGATTTGACAATCAATTTGAGAGAATTTTTGAAAGCTTTGACTTTTCTTCTTTTAGTATTTTTGCTAAAATTAGCTTCTTCAAGTTCTTCGGAAAGCAGGAGTCTTCAGAAGTCTTGTTGAGCCAAAGAGTGGGGATCAACTTATCGGTAAGTCCATGGTGTTTTTTCTTTTCTTGCTTATTTTTCCTAGTCTTTGTTTTTGCATTCTTTTTAGGATTGTAGATTCAATTAAAGGGAGGGTTATTATAGGTGGGCGTGATTTATTTCCTGGCTTCGGCTTCGTTTTCTTGATTGAGGCCTCTTT
>NW_019014661.1:1473339-1492746 GCF_000150535.2 Carica papaya | reverse complement strand
GGTCTAATTAAATCTAGCTTGGACTTTCTTTTAGTAAATTTTCGGCTTTCAGGGTGTCTCTTCTTGACTCAAACTTGGTTACAAAGTTTGGACATATTTCGATGCTCATTGGATCGAATACTTAACTCATGTACAAGAGCTTTGAGTTCTTCTCCCTTGGGCACTTGGTTTGAGTTTCAAATCCCTTCTTACACGAATTTAATACCTAGGCTACTACTAGACTTTTTCTTGGGTAAGAATTCTCATCCCTTTCAAAGGTGGGCTCGGCTTGGACTTCTGAGATTATTTTTGAAGTAGCTGGGATCACTTCATCTCCCCCTTCTTCAAAAAGATTCATCTTTGAATCTTATCTTTCTTAAAGTAATGCTTTTTCTTCGGAGTCCTGCAAAATACTATCACTGCAGACAAGAAAATTAGGAAATAAACACATCTCATCATTGTGGCCAGATTTTTTTCCTTCTTTTTTATCTTCAGTGATAAGGTGTTTGACCTTTGCTGGAGCATGAATATATTCTTAGCTAAAAAGGTTCAACATCACATTGTTATATGGTCGGGCCATCTCTTCCCTTAATGTTTCTCACACTAAGTCCTTTCATTCATCAAATAGATATTGGAACTTTTGTATGTCATGCCAAAGTTTGGCAAGTTCTTCAAAAAAACTCATTTTGAAAGATTCTTGCAAAAAAGGTTAGTGAAAGCAAATAATTTCTCTCCCTCACCTTCACTCATGTTTACCTCACAATCTCTCACCCTACAGCTTCTTCTATCGAGTTGAGCATTTAGAATTAAACTCACTTAGATCATAATCTGTATGTTAGTTTTATTGACACCACAAAGAATCCTAGAGGAATTTGATTTCTATAGAAACTCATAGACAAGCACACAGAAGAAAGAATAATGTGTTTTTATTTACACACTAAGCAACTAGGTCAATTAGTCACTTAGATATGTAACAAAACAAAAACACAATGAAATAATGGACACATAGATCACAAAGAAAAAATGATGGACTTAAAGCCTAGGGATCCGATCAACCCCGATGGATATAATCTGAAGGTGTAGCCTAATTATACTACCCAACGACGGCTACACTTTACAAGTAATCAAGTTTCTCCATGCAACATTAAGCCAAAATTTCGAGATGCAAAATAAAAATTAGACATAATGTAAAAACGATTTGTTCTCACAATGGGTGAGTTAATCTTCCTTTTGCTTTATGCAATAGAATGAAAATCAAAAGTTTTTACGCACACCAAGTAGGTGATTTACTCTTCCTTTGACTCCTCAAATGTTTTCTGTCATAAAACAAGGAGGTTACTCTTCTTTTGAATGAATTGAATACAAACAACGTGTCAATTGCCTTGTGGTGCACAATTGGAATATTTTTTAGTCCTTTAATTTTTTTTGTAATTCTTTTTACTAATGATAGAAACACGAAACCACTTGAATTAAATGGATAATATGAATCCAAGTGAGATGCAAAATGAATTAGCAATAATCTTTGCTTCCTGATTACTAATTTATGAACAAGAATGCTAAAACAATTAAAGATAACAAATTTACTAGGATCCTAAGCTCTTATACCAGCTGATATGAGCAACTCCACACTCTAATACCAGTCGATGCGAGAGGGTATAGGGAGGATCATATTGACTCCTAGAACCTCAACCAAACATGCAATTAAAAATTTAACTGCCTAAATAAAGCCCCTTACTTAAATCTATACCACCTATATGGCATGCAAAAACTAGAAATAAAAAATTTAAAATGAGAAAAATAAAGACCCGGCTTACCCGATAAGCCAATCTTAACTCCTAAGCTCAACAAGATTTTGGAAAGCTCCCTACCTTCCAAGAATTTGAAAATACTAAGAAAATTAGTGAAAACTAATTCTTGAAGAAAGCACAAACCTTAGTTTTATTAATTCTCAAAGGTATAATTATAAACTAATTAAGCCTTTATATAGGCTTTTATTTTCTAATTCTAATCGGAATAAAATTTAGAATTCCTATACAAATTCTAGGACTTTATTTAATTAGAAAATAAATAATAAAATATTAAAATAAATAAATCTTATCTAAGATAATCAAAATAATTAAAATAATTAAAAAAATAATATATTCTCCTTTTCTAAATATTTAAGAAACTTGATCTCCCTTATACTCAAAATTTGGGTAGAATTTCTCTTCAAATTTGACATTTACAGTAGGAAATTTATTGAAGTCTTGGAATCCTTATAGCACTTAGAAAAAAGAAAAAGGAGTTAAAAAATAACTCAAAAGGGGTTGTCATGCACATAGCATGTTGGGCGCATGCAGGTAGTGTGTCGCATGGGCAGGTCGCGTAATCCTGTCGCGCAGGGCACTTTCGTTCTCTCACAGGGAGTTGGGCATGCGATTGGCAAGCTGCATACATGTATATGGTGTGCGCACACGGTGTGTGGCATCCTAAATGCTAAGTAAGGCATATGGGTGTCAGATACAAAAATAGATTACGAGTGCCATGATAAAATTTTATGTAGCAGAGAAAATTAATAGAAATCCCTTATAAATGTATGAGTTCTAATTACACATACATATAAATAAGGTCAGAAGTGGCTACAAAATACAATGTCAAAATACAAAAGATGGCCATTTCTATCATTATACTATTAGACTCATCAAAGTGCGAGGACGATCATGCACTCAAGTTTTGTGGATCCACGAGGTCCTCATAAACTTCAATGGGTAGGTCAACTGACGGTTCCTTATTATCTTCCTCATCTAGGGCGAATAACATGGAAATAGTGATGTTCATACGCTCAATAAGGAAAACAACATTTAAATAACATCATAAATTTTTAAAGGTAAATTATTCTAACAAAAATACTTACCATTTGGCTACTCGTAGGTCTATGTTATATTATGAAAACAATTTATTTATTAGAAAAATAGTACGTTAATATAATCTGACAAACATACATCATGCCAGATAATAGAGAAAATAAAATAAATCACGAAATGCTCAGATTTTCATGTCATGTTTCGCAAAATCGTTACGACTTCCATCTCTGAAAGTAGATAGAGATTTCCAACTACCCATGTAGAATGACCAGATCAAATATAGATAACGGTAATTTTTTTAGGCATAATTATGGCTGGCCAAACCATGGTACGATCCATGACCATGGCCATACTAACCTTAGTGGTCCAGTCAACCAGATGGGGAAGGAGAAAAATAGATACCCTAGATGGGGATAGGGGAATATATACACCTCAGAGATAAAAAGCTTAACGAGACACTTGATGCGTTATCCATGTCAATACAGATACATACTTCGGACCATTCATGCTTCATTCTACTTTTTTTTCTTTTTTTGTTTCTTTTATTTTTCAGATAACCTTACCGGTTTCATATTATTTAATTACATGCACTTCATCAAGTGTCTGTCACTCACATAACATGCTTGAAATCAAGAATAATTTATCTTATTAAGCCTACAACACAAAGCATACAAACTAGCAAAATTATAAAATTATCAATTTAATCTTTTTTTACTAAAAATACCTCTTAGGACGTTTAAAGAAATACTAAATTTCTTACCAAAATCTTGATAATTTCTTCTTTTCTTCCTCTCCCTCTCTCTCTCTAGATCACTTTCTCTCTCTCGCTCTCTAATTCTTGAAAGGTGGAAGAATGGAAGTGTGGAGAAAATGGGAAGGAAAGGCCCCTATTTAGAGAAAATGAAAACTGTTGGATTTGCACCAAGTGGCAAAATTCGATAAAGAGAGAGAGAAAAATATTCTCGGCATGAAAAACGAAGGAGGTCACTGCCTCACCCACCCGACACACTGCAGGGCTAGCTTGCAAGCAAATGGGCTACCCTGTCGTATCTGCATGGCCTAGGCACGCTGGGCACCATGCGCAGGCCTACTACACGCGGGCCTGTCCATGCATGAAGTGACGCGCAGACAGCCAGCCTGGGAGCGACAAGATGCGCACAGGATTGACCCCGTGTTGCGCGCACATATGAGACGTGCACACTGTGTGCTCGTCCTGCACTAGCTGCGCACGTGTGCTCCCACACAGTGCACGGGCGCTCGTGCGTGCAATTCTTTCTTACGAGATTTTTTTTCCTGTTTTTCTGTTTTTTCTTAAAATTGTTATATTCAAAATTTAAGGATTAAATAATTAAATTAAAGTACAATGAGATTAATAGGATTAAAATAGAATAAAGTCAATAAAATTTATAAATTATGATATAAATTGCGGAGTAAATTAAATGAGTTCAATGTAGCCTAAAGACCCAAATAAATAGGATTTTCTAAATACAAATTAAGCATAGTCATGAGCAAGGTGTTACATGATTTGCTGCGTGCACATGTGGGTCCATGCGCAGCGCGCTGACATCTCAAAATATCGAGTGGTAGAAGGGAGCCAGATAATAGAAACATACATGAGTGCTATAAACTAAATTTATCATTGAAGCGAAAGCATAAAAACCCCTTACACAAAATCAATATTTACAGTACACCTGAGACCAATTGTTTACTATCCAAAATGTGAATATATAAAATATAGTCTTTTAAAATGTTTATAAGAGTCATCAAAGTGCAGTTTTAACAAAGCACTCGTAACTACTCTAAATATCCGAGAAGGGATGCAGACAAGTTTTGACGGGCAACACATCGAGTGCATCGTTGTTATCATCATCTGGGGGGGCACGGATTTAGGGTGAGTTCCATGTAAACTCAATAAGGAAAACATTATTGGAACCACATTACTAAGGTTTGGAAGGTGATTATCCTTTGAAGAAAAAACATGAGCTTTATGAGAATGTAGGTTTACCTCACAAGCGTTCCTAGATGAATAACTTTTGGTATTTTAAAAAGATCATCTTTTTAACTCGTAAGAAACAGGTGAACACAATATCACAACAGAGATAGAAATAACACAGAACACTTTATGAATAGAGAAACTACAACATCTATTAAACCAAGATAAATAAAAGTATCATCAATCTTAATTTTATTCATAATCAAATCTTTGTTAAGTCTTTTACTGACCTTCATACGAAACTGTTGCGACATATATCTACTAAGGGTAGAGGGAATTGCCAATTACCATTATGAATGACCTAAACATTTTATTATTATCTCCTATTAGGGCTAATTTATTTCCCATTTTGGGACAGTTCCATAACTTTCTAAGGTTAGTTCCACAACTTTCTGAGGTCAGTTTCACAACTTTCTGAGGTCAGTTTCACAACTTTCTGAGGTCAGTTTCATAACTTTTTGAGGTTAGTTTCACAACTTTTCTAAGGTCAGTTCCATAACTTTCTGAGGTATAATTTTATGACCACAGTCGTACTTAGCCGCTGTGGCCTTACATATCATTTTGCGAGTCCCCTCTTATCAAAGGAAAATGTCAATCGTTCATAGGGAGTGGTTCACCAATACTTATTTAGAGGAGAGAGAAATAAAAACCCCTTAAAGATAACAGTCTAATAGATTTTTCATTCTTTTCTCTTTTACTTTTAACTCTCCTTTTTTACTATTATGTTTTAGATTTATCACACTTTTATAGTTATTTCACATCTAGAGTCCGGTGGAACTCATCACATATTCGGCCAAAGGCATATTATCTCCAGATCTAACCATCGAGGTGTTCCTTAAAACTAGAATTTCTTATAACAACCCTCTTTGTCGTTGCCAGAGGTAGGGCAAAGGGTTAATCCCAGAAATCATCATTATATTATTTTTTCAGAAATATAGAGGATCAAACATTTAAAATAAATAATCGAACAAGCATATTTAGAGATAAATCACAAAGCAAACATGGAGTCCATTTAAAGATGTTAACTTACTAAAAAAGAACTTAGAAATGTAAGTAAAAATACTAAGAAATCCTTGTCAGAATTGAGTTAATCTAGATTTTTGGGAGCAAATAAAAACTTCTAAAAATTTGTTAAGCAAGCCTAAAATTCTTCCATTTTTCCTCTCTCTTTGTCTCTCTAAAAATTCCTTCTCTTTCTCTCTCTATCTTTAGGGAAATTTGAAGAAAAAATGGAAATGGTGAAGAGTGGGGGAGGGAGTCTTATTTAAAGAAAAACTAACAGCCAGATTCGTGCGACGTGGCAACAATCTGAGGGTCCAAAGAAAGGCATGGTTGCAGGCCCCCAGGTGACGTGGCCATCCGACGTGACAGGTGGTCACATCGATTGATTGTAAGCTTGTTACCAGTTAGGCGCGGTACGCGCCTCACTGCTCGTTGTGCGCACATAGTGCACGCATAGTGCACGACATGGCATGCTCGACCTATGCACAAACCCCATGTTGTGCACAGTGCAAAGCCTTGTTGTGCACTGTGCGTGCGTACTTCGCGTACTATTGTGCGCAGTGCATCGTGCGCACACATCCGTGTGAGCTAACTGTATGCACGTTGTTTTCCCCATGGACACGGATTGCAGGAATTTTCCCAACTTCTCATTTCGCCGTCTTTTATTTCTTTCTAAATTTCCTGCTTAAATTAAAATTTTAAAAATATAAATATAAAAAAACAAAATAAATTTTGACACATAAAAAATTTTAAGTGCTAATGGGATTCAATTGTAAGATTTGTTCTTTTATTTAATCTTAAAAATTCGGGGTGTTACAGTGCGAGCGTTGTTGCTCGCACACTTCGTGAGCTATTTCACGCGGGAGGTGGTCCTGCATGTCTAGGTGGGTTCTCTCGCATGTGTATTTTTCTGTGAATGTGTCAAAGGGGTGTCACATATGTAACACATGTTGTCTATCATTCTCATCAAGGCCGATGGGCCTCTCTTGGGACTTCTCTTGGGACTTCTCTTGGGCCGAATCCTATCTAACCCTATCTGAGGTATCTGTTTCCCCCTCCACCATTTGGTTTAGAAAGACGTAAGAAGACCGCTCCCTATAGATGAAAGGGTACCCTCTAATGATAGTGGTTACGTGAATATTTGTTAGGGATCACCTTTGGCTAAGTATTGTCGTGATTGTAGATATCTGATAGGACCATTATGGTTGTTAGGGCATGATTTGACCAACTAAAATTGTGCTTGAGCGAATTGCCGTTTTATGTATCTAATCTGGTCATTCCACATGGGTAGTTGAAAATTTGTATCTGTGTTCAGAGATGAAAGTCATAACATTTTCGTGAAGAATGACACGAACATCTAAACATTTCAAGATTTTTTTGATTTTCTCTATTATCTAGCATGATGTATGTTTGTCTGATTATATTAACGTACTGTTTTTCTAATAAATAAATTATTTTCGTAATGTAAGATAGGCCTACGAAGTAGCCAAATGGTAAGTATTTATATTAGAATAATTCACCTTCAAAACCTTACAATGTTATTTAAATACTATTTTTCTTACTGAGCATATGGAACTCACTCTTTCCATGCCCCCCAGATGAAGAAGAAAATGAGGAACCGCAAACTAACCTACCCATTGAAGTCTATGAGGATCCTGTGGATCCACAAAACTTGAGCGCATGATTATTCCCACACTCTAATGAGTCCAATAGCATAGTGAAAGAAGTGGGCTTCTTTTGTATTTTGACCTTGTATTTTGTAGCCGCTTCTGGCCTCAGTTATATGTATGTAATTGGAACTCATATATATTTATAAAGAATTTGTATTAATTTGTTCCACTGCATAAATTTTATCATGCACTCGTTATTTTGATTCTGTATTTGACACCCATCTATCTTAATTAGCATTAGGATGTCACAGATGGTATCATAGTAATATAACACAAATCAAATCCCTTACATTGAGGCTTAGGTAAAAAGACCCTTACAAGTACCTTGGAAGAATAAGTCATCTCAAAAAATTAGACCACCAACTCGTTTCTTCCTTTCTTTTGTAGGAATGATACGAGGAAGACCATCTATAGAGCGTACTGAGCAACCTGAAGCCCTGGATCACCCCACCAGGGTTGAATTTATCAAACTCTTCCGAGCCATCCAATGATTGGCTACAACCGTAGGACAAAATCAAACCAACCCTTATCCACCTCCTACCCCCAAGTACCAAATAGCCGAGAGGTCTATTTTCCACAACATACTAGAGTTTAGGAAGCTTAACACTACTACATTTTGAAGGTGGCCCTAACCCCTTAGTAGCCGAAGTCTATATCCTATAGATAGAGAAGCTTTTCTCTATCCTAGAACTGACTAAAGGAACAAAAGGTTCCCCTAGCAACTTTTATGCTCAACGGTGAAGTTGAACACTGGCGGTAACTTAAATTGAAAGTACTACCTATCCCTACCACCTGAAAAGTTTTCATGGATGCATGATTTGATAACTTTTTCCCTACCTATGTCCGAGAAAATGAGGAGGAATTTTAGGACATTCATCAAGAAAATCTGATGGGTTCCTAATATACAACTCGTTTTGTCCAACTGTCTAGGTTTGCCCCTCTAATTATCACTCTTGAAAGCCAAAAAGGTAGAAAATTTCTAGAGGGCCTTCGTGCCAACATCTATGATTAGGTCGTGATGTTAAGACTCAACTCGTATACGAAGGTGCTAGAACATGCCCAGTTGGTCGAAGACCTTATCTCGACCAAGCACCAATGCATTGCCCAAGTTTATACCCAACAGCAATCCCAACAACTTAGGAGAAGATTGCCTGATCTAATAAGTAGCCACCTCGATAAACGAACTAGACTTACTCTTCCCCCTGCTTTGCCTCCACCTACAGTTCAACCAACTCGACCTAACCAACCCTGTCAGCATTGTGGTCACTCGTATGGTGATCTGCCCTATTGGCGTATCAATCACGCCTCCTATTGGTGCGAAAGTACCCAACATCTTATAAAAGACTACCCCTAACGACCGAAAGACGTGGCTAGGCCTATAGCTTAGGGTCGCATGTACCACCTAGATAAACCCAATGGTCTTCCCACTCCTGTTCTCATCGAGGATATACTTTTTATCCATGATACCTCTGCCAAGGCTTTGATCGATACAGGTGTTTATTCACTCTTTTATTTCCTGTGCATTTGCTTGTAATCTTGATTTTAGAACAAAACCTTTAGCAGAAACATTGACGGTAGAAACTCCCTCTAGGGGATTATTAGAAGCTCACTATGTATATAAAGATTGTAAAATAAAAGCTTCAGGAATAGAAATGTTTGTGAATCTAATATTGTTACATTTTTCAGGATTTTATGTGATGTTAGGAATGGACTGGTTAGAAAAATATAGAGCAATAATCGATTGTGAAAGTAAAATTGTAACCTTACGGTCCTCGAAAAGGAATAAAATTATTGTTATTTTTCCTAGTAATTGAATAAATAGGAATATGGGTGCTTATCCTGCCTATCTTATGAGTCGCTGAACTTATGAAGCTAGAAAATAAACTTTTTGAACTTATTACTTGGAAGTTTATTCGCCCTAGTCATTCTTCTTGGGGCGCTCCTGTATTGTTCATGAAAAAGAAGGATGGTAGGCTATGCTAAATTCCCTTAAGGATAATGTAAAGAAATGTATAAAAAAGAAAAGATAAAGATAGAAAATTTTAGCGCCTCATGTCTGGATTTTAAGCCGTGCTGTAACAGGGATGATTAGAGTGTTTAAGCTTTTAGTGCATGTAACTGCAATGAAATCAAAATTTTTGGTTATTTAGTAATCTAATTTGTAAGTGTGCCAATGTCTGTGCTTTAATAGGAGCCCAAAACGTTACAAATCCTACCCCATGGATGCATGTGATGTGTACCCTTCTAGTATTAGAGGCATTTCTGTTAGTGATCACCTTGGCAAATGTACTATCATGGTATTCCGTTTATCCAGTCTCTGCAAGTCATCCATGTTGGCAGTGGGATCCCTTCCACCTCCTTAATAGTAGTTTGAAAGTGGCATCATACAATGAAATTTCAGTGCACTGTGTGATAATTCGTTATAATTTGAAATGTGAAATTTAGTGAAAATGTGTATAAATGTGTCTGAAGTGTTAATGTGATTCAGTGTGAAAGTGTGAAGTGAAAATCTTGTATAAAATTATGAAGTGAAGTAATAAGTTGAACTGATAATCCGTACATGGAAACGTGTATAAAAAGTGACAAGTGTAAAATCCGATAAACATTCAAAAAATGTGATTTCAAAATATACGAATAATATAAATCTGAAATAAAATGCGAATCCAAAAGAAATATGTGAAAATTTAGTGAGTTTAACATTCAAATAGTTAGATTCGAAGTTTTTATGAATTTGAAAATATCTATATATTCGATTTGAAAGTAGATTTTTTTTGCAATGCATAAATTTATGCTAAGATTTTGTAAACGCATAAGTTTAGAAAAAACGAAATCATTTTGCAATGTGTATGTGTTAATGTAAATTCAATTTTACATTAGTTTTTAAAAGCTACTCTATTTATTTTTAATAGACAGTATTGTATTGGCACAAGTTTTTAAATCCTGAAGATTTTGTTTTTATTCTGCTGTTGTGTTACTACAATTTTTTTACTGATATGTCAAACTCATCCCAATTCACTCTGTCGTTTTAGATCAATATCAAAATTTAGTCAAAGATATGATAAGAGGATAAGAATTTGTATTTCAGAGTTTTATGATTCATTCGAGGGTAATGTAAGTCTGGTGGACCGAGTAATGTAATAACTTTGGGAGATCAGTGCTTCATGTTACTCTATAAACTATCTTATAAGAAGGAATTATTAGAATGCTTTAAATTAATAATATATTAACTACTGCACCATGTATAAACTCTTGAAAACATTGTTCTAATTTTATGTGCGCTGATGTCTGTGCCCCAACGGAAGATCAAAATGTTAGAATGATTGTTAAAGCTGAATATTAAATAACTAATTATTGTTGTGACTGGTAATCTATGTATCTTATATAAATTTTCAAGGTTTTTTTTTTAATTTATTTTAATACGATATGCATCAAATTTTTTTAAAAAAGAAACTTTATTATGTTGAGACTAATTTTAATTTTAAACTACTTCTAGAATGATTACCATTATATATTGAGTGTTTGATATGTATCTATCATAGTTACAGTGCATTTTCTTAATTTTCTTCTCATAAACGTGCAACATTGTGACATACCTAACTTTTGAATTGAAATGTTATAGGTACCATGGAAGAACTTGTTCAAATAACTAACAGAATGTGTTCAAGAATTACTTGAAATTTTGGTTGGAAACACATTTTAGGTTTTACAAAGTAAGCCAAAAATCATGCGAGAAATCTGTTGGCTTGCTGACTTCAAATCTAATTTTCTTTTACCACATATCTCAATTGGCCACGATTTTAGTACAAATGGAAAACTTTTAACTTTCTGGTGATATATGATTTGTCATCTAAATCTACTTAAAACGATGAAATTATTGAAAAACAAAACTAAAATAAGATTAAGAAAAATTATACCCAAAGCTAACTAAATCACAAATATTATCTACCAATAAAAGAAAACTTTGTTAATACTCGCGTCAATTTTGAGCTTCTAGCACTCAATCTTCTCTTCCTCCTTTCTCAATAGGCTTCCCTAGAATCTGCATAGAGAAAATAAAACTTAGATTTAGAATTAACAGAGTAATTAAGAAGAAAAATAATACCCTCATATCAGAATTAACTATTAAATTAATTAACTAATTAACTTTCTTTTGTTTTCAACTGTCAAGAAAATAACTTTTTGAGAGAGATGTACAAAGAGATCCCTTTTCCACTACATGAGATATTGATCAGAATCCTTATCATCCACGTCCATTACAATGGTAGGATTTTATCTGTATAGATACCAAATTCCTTTCTATTTCCAAATCTTTAGGGCTCTTTTGCTTTTCCTCTTGTGGCCCTGTATTGCAAGTTGCCCTGAGTGACATTCAGCTATAAAGATGCGTTTGTCTGGATTCTTTTGAAGACTCAGTCCACAAGCTCAACATTCTAATTCTATGTGCTTAATTTGATGGGAACGCTGAATCTAACTGTTTATCACTCTTTTTCACCACATAGAACACCACCCAACAATCTTGATTTTTCACTGCATATTATCTATATATATATATACGCACTTATATATACAAGAAGCATATATCAATGGATGAACAAGACAAGCATTATATATGTGTATACATATATTAGAGAGAGAGAGAGAGAGAGAGAGAGAGAAGCAAAAGTAACAAAGTGAACACGTTCCTCAAAGTATAATCTACCTGGGTATATGCAATTAATAAATTTCATAAATTAGCAGAATAAATCTCTTCTCTAACAATAGTATCCAAGAATAGCATTGTGCATGTAAGAAAATTTAGTCGAGCATTTTTTTTTAATTAAAATTGATAAAAAAGAAGAATTTACTAAACTTTTGGGTGATGTTTGTTTAAATGTCTTTGGAATATTATGGTGGTCCGAGTATTGTGAGAGTAACTTCGAAGAATTGGGGGACAATTCCAAAAATAAAATGTGCTTGGCATTTCATGAGGTGATGAGTGGATGATAATGACCCTTTGTAATTCATCAATTGTCAAAGCTCATGCATGTATGTATATGTATATGTATATATATATATATATATATATCTATATATAGCTGGATGAATATGCAGATGATTCTATGGCCCCCGATTATTTGGAATCCTTATCATTCATCTTATCATTTCTAGTATAAAGTAATAATATCTACAAGATTCTTCTTTTTATTTTTTATTTCTTTCTCATGTATCAATAGCTTCTAGGTTTTCCTTTATTGTGAATTTGCATCTTTCCATCCATGCAAGTTGGATGTGGGTGGGTGGGAAAATCTCACCTAGATGTTTCTAGATGATTCAGTGTGAAATTATTCTTACCCACAAAAAGTTATAAAATGTTTTAAAAAACATAGATTAATTGGAGAATTTCATTGTGTACTTAGTAAATACTTTAGTTAGTATTGACTCTAGCATCATTATCAGAACTATTGAAGAGGCAAAAGTGGAGTGAAAGGAAAGTCACATTGAATCCATTTTTTGAAGTGTTTGGGTGGGACTTTTTTCTTTGTTATATTGAGTTAAAAATAATTTATAATTTCATTTTTAATATTTATTATTTATTTTATAATTTTTAAAAATCAAATGCATATAACATGTGAATGTTGTATGATACCTACAGCCGTATGGGCATACATTAGCAAAAAGTACTTGTTTGGTCATCTCATAGACTATGTATGTATAATTTTAACAAGATTCAAATATTTACATTTTATCTGAATAAATTTAGTTTCAAAAAAATTTATTCAGATAAAATGTAAAAGTACAAAATTATATTTGGTATAAAATTTGTGCATAAGCTTATCCAAAAATACAATTGTACATGTGTTCCCAAGGTACCTTCTCTCTATCTTTAATATCTACTTATAAACATATTTTTTTGTTAATTGAGCTTTTATATTATATTTATTTAGATTATGCATTTATTTATTTCAATTATTTTTTTTGTTCTTATATAATATATTTAGTATATTTGATACAGATCAATTTTATCGTTTTCTAGCAAGAGTTTGTCACCCTTGAAATTATGGGCAAAAATTGTTTATCATGGTAGTTGATGCTAAAATTCATTTATATGATATGTGACTCGGAGACACAACGAAAGAAAGAATTGAAGCATCAATGTAAAATCGCACTAAGATAATAACTTTTCTTTGTCATTATCTACATTAAGAATTAATTTTTTTGAATAATTTACAATAAGATATCTACCTAAACTTTGGAAAAATTTGAGAGAATATAATGAATATAAAAAGTACTAATTTTCTAAAAGCTTGTTACGATTGGATGTATTTGAGATTGCAAGATTTTAAAAAATTGAGTACAAATTCCATACTATTTTCTATATTTCCATATAGATATACTGAAAAAATGTTATTTACTTTTCGTAGTTTAAATACACAAAGAAAGATTGAAAGAAACACTTTAAAAAAAATTCTAAATTAATGTCATTTCTTCTTGTGGCCGAACAATTTCGGGCGTGAGTATTGTTGAAATTTGAATAAATATTATCATGATAACTATAACAATAATTTTTCTAAAGCTATTTTATCTATAGAAGTGGGTAAACTACATAGAAAATAAAGGAAAAAATAGAAATGATAACAATTCAAAATTTCAGAAAGTTTATGTTAACAATGTAACATAAAATGACATTGGCTTTGTATCTGTCCTACGTTCAAATATGTACTTGGTATTTATCAAACCTTATTAAAATAGAAACAAAAATACTAGAAGCCAAATTTCTCTATCAAAATAATGCTTTTGACTAAGATCATATGAGTATAACACAACATAAGTTTGCTAATTTATTTGAAAATCCTAAAAAAAAATTGCTGACTTATTTTGACATTGAAATGTCAAAGGTTAACTAGCTAATTATTTGTGAGTATGATTAAACATTTACATATATATTAAACTATTCTGTTAATTTGTCTTAAGATACATATATATTTTATTTAATAATGGGTGAGATAATTATTGATAACTTTTGAAGAACTAATATACTACTACTTGGATGAACAAGTATGTTTATAAGTAATGTATTCATATTTTGTGAATCTAAAAAAAATTATTAACTTTCAAAAACAATCATCAAAATAAATAATTATATAAAGATGCACAATGAAAAATATGTTGAATCTTTATAGTAGAAGTTACTACCATTTTATTCATGTTTATAATCTACAAATATTTATGCAATTGAAATAAATATAATAAATGAACTAAAAGTTTACTACTTTAAATATTTTTAGAGTTTGACGGGACTTATTGAGACATCTCCATTCGACAATAATCTGCAAATATGTCAAAATTTCATATAGGTATCAATTCAAAAATGAGAAGCTTCTTACATCAAATAAATTATTAAGTAGTGTTTTCTCACAAGCAAATTAATTGTTAAGGCATCACTGGTTTTAAAGTTGAGATTGAATATCCTGTATTCTATAAAGCATACATGAAAATATATGTGGGCTCATTCATCCATCATATAAATCATTTAGATATTTTTTATTATTTTAATAGATACATATACAAAATAAATTTATATGTATTTATTAGCGACTCACAACTTGGCAATTGTAAACTTACTTGCTAATGCTGGTGAAAATAAGATAATTCTGCCATACCCGTTCCAAAAGCATTTACAAAAAGAAATTGAAGTATATAATATAATAAATATATGTAAGTACAATCCATTAAAATAGGAGCTGAATACAAGGTAAATAGGAAGGAGCCACGTATATGTAATGACCATTCAGTCTTTGCTACATTGTACGAACTAGAAGGAAGTAAACTATATATATGATACACCAAATATATAATTGTACATACTGATAAGGACTGAAAAGAAACGAGAGATGAGTAACCAGTGTTGCCTCTTTTTCAATTTATCAGTACTGTATTTGTCATCATATATATAATATATATATATATATATAGGTTGCAACATATTGATCTTCTTATTTCTTGTTCAGTCTTCAGTGAAGCCTAAGACTCCTAAGCCTGCAGACAAAAAATTAATAATATATAATATCAGGAGTAGCAAAACCTCATATGCTTGTGTGTGTGTACTCGGGTATGCATTGTTGAGGTGTATAATCTCACATGGACTGACTATACGTATAATATACATGTATATATATACTAGCTTCTATATATTGTGTGAGTTTAGGTTAAAATCTAACATACATAGACACAACACAACCTGGAGAATGGAAGTAAATGAATTGTTTAATGTGTCAATGAGTGGGCTATTGTATTATATATAATATATTCAAGATTGAATTTATTAATTAAAATTGATTCCTGAAAATAAAGTGTGTACTGAGAAAGGAAGTAGTAGATAGACTGAGTTGCGTCTGGTGTATACATGTATATATATATACACTAATGGCAACTATATATATTTATATATATGAATGTGGGGAATACCTTTCTTCTTCATCAATGTATGAGTATCCCATTTTCTTGTAGTTGGGGAGGGGAACTTGACCAGACTCTATTTGCTTTACATCTTCAACAAGAAGCTCATAATGCTTCTTGACTTCATCAACAGTTTTGCCTCCAACAGCCCTGGCAAGATTGTGCCAGCGATCAGGAGTATCCTTGTCGAAGATCGCCAGTGCATTCTCGAACAGCTTGTCTTGCTTTGTTGTCCAACTCGAACCCGATGCCATTATACTCAGATTCAAAAACTTATATTATAAGATGTGTATAAGGCAGTCTTATCCCTCCTCTATATATATGCCACACAAGGAAATACTAATGGGATCTTCAGAACAAAACTCTTTTAAAATTTCAGCTTGACTTTTTTTTTTCTTCTCTTCCGCTTTAGCATATTCCATGATAACTATTACCCAACATATAATTCTTCTCTCTCATTTTCATTCATAATTGGAGAAACTCTCTCCTATTTTACATTTTCTTGAGAAGAATTTTAATGAAGCTCTCCTTATTTAGATTTTCTTGACAAAAAGATTAAGGTTGGTTTTTGTAGCTCTGTTTTTATAAAGATTTAAAAATTACTAAGTGATTTAGAATAAAAATTGAGTTGACAGACTGTAAATATAATTTGTATATTTTTAAACCTTATTTTTTAGAATTTTTTATAAAAAATAGAAATCAAAATATTATATTTATGAAATATGTCAATTCATTTATACTTTTTAAAATATATAATTGTTTTTTTAAAAAAATATAGAGAAAATAAAAAAATATTTTAAAAAATTCAGAATAAAGAAAGGTGTGGTGGATCTCACAGAATCAAACTATCTTCTTCCTAGTAGGTCCAACAATAAAATTACTTAATATGATAATATCTTAAATTGACAATAAAGTTATTACTGTTCTTGTTTTACCACGATCTGATTCCATCACATAAGCATGTGGGTCTCTCTTAGTTACTTTTCATATTCTATTTTCTATTTATTCACTTTAGGCAGCATTTGGAAGAAATAAGAAAACTTTTATGAAATTTACTTATAAAATTAACATCTTCTTTATTTAGAAAATAATAAAAAATTTATCTGAAATGACAAAAATTGATTTACAGAAAATCTCAAATTTTCCTCAACATCATATAGAAATTGGAATTTTAAATTTACTTTAAATTGGTATCAACTCAATTTTTATTATTTTTAATACTCTATTCTTGTCTCTTAGTTAAATTAATGGTGATTTTACGAATTTATAAATTAGTTTTACAAAAGAATTATGTTTATTCTAAACAAAATCTTAATCTTAGTATTGATATATTGAGTTATTCAACAATACACACACATATATAGAGACCATTTTCATTTATTCTTTTATTTAATTTTAAAAGTAATTTTCTAATTTAGTGAAAACATCAAATATTAACAAAATGAGAATTGAATGAATCAAGTTGTAAATTCTTTAGGTGGAGAATTAGAATCAACCACCATAAAAAGAAAAAGAAACAAAAAACATAAGTGATTGAGGTACATAACGAAGCAAGAATGTAATTGAATTAATTCATAGCTAATTCATATTTGTTGATGTCGTTTGGTTTTGGGGAAATCTAATCATGAAGATATTTCATATTTATCCTAGGAGATTTTTATTTATTTTAGGAGAATATTTTGTAATTATCTTAGAAATTATTCTATGTATATTTTGAAAAATTTTGTAGGAGAAAAACTTTAACAATTTTTCTCTATATATTGGCTTACTAATCAACTAGTGATGCCCTTTCAACTTGCCATAAATAGAAAAATTTCTTCTCGATCTTACTAGCGGATGTAGGTACACTGCCAAACTCCATTAAATCTTGTATTTTTTTCTTATTTTGTTGTAATTGTACGCGATTTAAGAATTAATTTTCTCAACAAGTAGTATCAGAACTAAGGATTGAGAGAAAGCTAGAAGAAAAAGAAGAATCATGACCACAAACCAAATTTGGTTTGGCCCTAATTTAAGCAGAAGAACAGTCCCCTGTGCGGCACCAGAAGATAGTGTGTTCTTGGTAAAGCAGTTCAGATTGATAGTGGTGACAATGGTTCAAGGCAAATCAGTTGCGACATGAGAGAAGAAGTTGGATCTGTTAGTATGCAGTGTGTCGACTTTCAAAGAACACAACTAGATTTACGTGCGACCATGAAACTAGAAAGTCATGTAGCAGCCATAAGACTGAGCGCAACTAGTAGCATTTGGAACCAGAACAAAATGCAGATCTGTGAATGGCTTGAAGGAGAAGAACAAGCAGTGAACCCAGTCGGGGAAGAAGATTAGCACGGTGGACAATCTGTCTAGTTTTGACTAGATCTGAATAAAGGAGGCTAGATCAGTGCGCGACATAGCCTTAAAGTAGTGCACTATCAGCTCTACATGCCATAGAAAAAGAAAATCGGCTCGCAGCGACCCTGTTCAAAGGAAACTATAGGAGATCAGTATGAGCCTGGTTAGGGAGAGAAAGAACAGTGCATATTCATTTTAGATCTGAATTCACTCTTGTTCAGTAGTTATTTATGGTGAAATCATGAGAGCACGTAGTGGTCCAGTCAAGACACATGTGGCAGCTCATGGTGGTCCAGCGGTGATGCATGTGGTGGTTCATTGTGGTCCAGGGGCAGCGCGTGGCGGCACACGGTGGTTCAGACGGTAGTGCATGTGTCGGTGCGTGGCGACGCATGGTGGCCCGTGGTGACACGTGTGATTTTTCAATGGTTACACATAATGGTTTCTATTTTATGCCTAGCGATGTTTTCCTATGTGTGGTTGCTTGTTTCTGACAATAGTATTTCTTTTTTTGTGCACAATCTAATGATTCGATATGACATCCGCAAAGTGTGAAATAGAAAAGCTCAATGGTCATACGAGTTTCAATCTGTAGAAAATCATAATGAAACTTTCCTTAGTTTTACAAGGTTTGTGGAGGGCAATTGAAAAAAATTTTCTTGAAGGTATGTAATGCGGGAGGGACTTGGAAGCACTGTAATACTCCCGGAACCTCATACCACGTATGATTAGATAGCTTAACCATGTAACTCATCCTCCCTATTTGTTTCTACACCCACCTACGAAGTAATACGAAAACAAGATTATCAAGAAATAAAATGAAGAAAAGAAGGACACTACGACTTACCCGATAAGTCTATCCCAACTCCTCAGCTCTTGCAAGACTTCTGAAAACTCCCTAATTTTGAAGAACTTGAAAACATTGAAAAAGAATTAGCCACAACTATCTTAAACAAAGTAAAAGCTTTAGTTTTATTAATTCTGAAAATTGTGATTACAACCTAAGCACTAAAGCCTTTATATAGGTCTTTATTTGTAAATAAAACTTGGAGTAGGATTTATAAATGCTACTTGAACTCTAAATAGAAGTAGACTAGGATTCTTAATTTAATTAACTCGGACTATTGCTAGAAAATAATAATTTAATTAA
>NW_019014661.1:1404315-1420962 GCF_000150535.2 Carica papaya | reverse complement strand
CTATAGATTTAGAAAAGTTTTGAGTAAAATTTCAATCAATTATCTAAAAAAGAAGAATTAGGTGTTCTTGTTTTTAATTTTGGATAGTCTGATTTGAGTTGTCCACATATCAAGTTACTAATAGTAACGGTTAAACACAAATACTGAAATTTTTAAAAATGAATAATGTGTTGAATCTAAATTTTTCTAAGCCACATAATATTGAACTATGCTTTTTCATAGCATCAATTGACAACTCATGCAAAAAAAAAAGCTTTTAACAAGTTGAAAAGAATGTGCATCAGAATCCAGCCATCTCCAAGTTGCTAGCTACTAGACAAGCCATGAAGATAGATACACTTAACAAAACTGCGGCTTTGCCTCAACTATGTCAAAATCATATTCTAATATTATTTTATTAAACTATTAATATCGGCAAACCAGATTAGTTAGCTTACCACTTGTTTGATGTAAGGCAAGATCAAAGGATGTTCAATTATTAGGGCCCCAGCAACTTTAAGCACCAGTCCCTCCTTAATCTGGAAATGGAAACAAATAATAATTACATGTTAGTGCCATTCCTTGTAGAAGACAACTAACTACTACAGTCTAAATAACTTTTACCAGCTTCTCAATGACTTCGTCTGGTATTTCGTGGAAATAAATCTGCAAGGTATCATTATATTGATATTTATTTCCAGATAGCATCAACTCTAAATTTTCACGGGAATTCAAATTGGCAAGCATCAAACCATAATGCAATTATTGACAATTGCAGAAATAGAACATGCACTATTCCAGTATGTCTCCACAAAATCAGTGTTTCATCAGCATCTATCTCCTTAAAATCAATGTTTCATAAGCATCAATCTCCTTGAGGGTGTGTTAGCTTCATGGAACACTAAGACTCTTTTTGATATCTTATGGTAATTTCTCTTTCCTGTGTTTGGTTCAATTTATAAAGGTTATGTGCAAGTGAAGCTCAAATTTCATGAATGTAATATTGACAAAAATAAGGTATTAATGTTTCAAAATATGATCTCCAGTAATGCTGGTAAACTTAGATTACCACAGTAACTGAAATGTTATAATCTCTGTTCTTAAAATGCTTGTTAACAGCAAATTAAACAGTACACACGCCACATTCCCAAACAATCCAATCTCTGCCCAAGAATGGGCCATGTTAACTTTAACCTGAACCGGGGTCATGCTCCCAAACTAACCAAACATAAGATTGTATTAATAAAAATGTTACACAATATTTTGTGGGGACTAAATATGTTAATGCTGGAATAATGGGACTGTTGCACGAGAAATAACATGGCTAATCAATCTAATTATCCATGGTAGTTAGGGATGACAATGGGACGGGTTCAAGGCAGATAAAAGCATACTTGAACTCAGCCCAAGCTGTGATCCAGAAAACCCAATTCGGGATGGGTTTAATTTTTTACTATTATTTCAAACCATAGTGGGTTTATGGATTATCCAACCCGTAATACCTATATATTATATTTTATAAATGTACTTTTCTTTTTTATTAAATCAAAAAATATATAAAAAATCATCAAAAAAACACACACATATATAAAGGAAACCCAACAGTACATGCCATATGCAACATGTCAGGACCCACCTTTAACATGTGAGTTCCAGGAACTTTAACTTTGGCAAATAAATTAATTTGTGATACTTGGTAAAATTTGAGAAATAAAGGCAATTTTGAAGAAAAGTAAAATTATGGGAGGAATTTAGAAATACAGAAATAGAAAGGGAAGAAAAGAAATTTAGAGAAAGAAGAGGGGAAGATTCTGGAAATAAAGAAACAGATGGGAGAGAGAAGAAAATTAGAGAAAGAAGGGGAGATCCGGAAGAGAGAGGAAAGAATAGATCAGGAGAGAGAGATGAATTTATGTATATTAAGTTATTTAGCTTATCTAAGAAATAGTATCTGTAAGTTTATTGATAGTATAAATTTACTATTTCTTCTTTAGTTAGGATCTTATTTATTTATTCTCTATTAAGGACATTCCAGTTGATTAGCTTATTTTCTTATTTAATAGAATTTTTAAGTAGACTTATGATATCTATTTTGATCGTAATCTAGTATCTATAAATAGGTTACCTTAACTTATTTATTAGGAGATTATTTATATAATTATTATGAAATTATTGATTTGTTTATTGAACCCTATGTTGTGGGATACCGATGCAAAAGATTTCTTTGGTTGGAACTAGTTCAGGAAAACAACATGGATCCAGAAGAGCCTCAATGTAGGGGCTTACCGGTTCCGACCATCTTTTGGCTCTTGCCGACAAACACCATTTAGAGGGGGAGTTATGTTATGCCCCAAGTTCACAAAAGAAAAGGAGAAAGCAAAAGCAAG
This sequence comes from Carica papaya, assembly GCF_000150535.2. Next base: position 1,418,596 of record NW_019014661.1, on the reverse strand, counting down.
CAACAGCAAAAAAAGAAAAAATCGACTCTTCTTCTCATGCAATTGACTCTATTTTGGTTTAGGTTTCTAGTTTAAGCTTTAATAGGAAAAAGCCTAATTAGACTGAGAGTTTGGAATAAGGTAAAATAGGAATTTTTTCACATGAAACTAGAAATAACAGTATCAGCTGAGAGTTTGAAATTAGGAAATCAGTGTTTTTGTGGAATAAAAATATAGGATATTTGATCAATAAAAGTTAGCCAACAGGAAGTCAAGAAAAAAGGGGTTTTTAGAGCACCTGACCCTAGGAGATCAAAGAGTCCTTCAACAGCCCCAGCTATACTCTATCAAGGCCAAACTTCAAGCAAGAAAGCTTTAGAAAAAGGTCAGACTTTTGACTCATTCTCCCTGCTCTATGTTAGGTCCCTTCTAATGGCGTCTGGGATTTGGGAGCTACACAGGTTTATGTAAACTGTTCTTCACCTGGCAGTAATTTTAGCTTTTACCACCTTGTTTACAAATTATTAGAAAGAATCCTATGAATTCTATTGAATAAATAGATACTTATAGGAGATACTGCTCTCTCTCTCCTAATTCCTAGGAAATAAAGCCCGATTACCCTAGCGACACATCACTAAATATATGGAGACAAAGCCCCATTAGGCCAGCACACCTGCAGCAACACATTATTGTTAAGCTTATTTTTTAAAAATAAATTAGTGTTCAGCTTATTAAGAAGAGCAATCCATGCAAACAACTTTACCTTCGAAGGAGCTTGGGCCTTCAAAAATTCTTTGGCAAAAGGAATGCTATAACAAACATAGTTGTCAGTTATATAGACAAAAAGGATTTGCCACTATATATTCAAAGGGGTCTCCTATCCAAATCCAAAGTATCAGGCTGTCTTTCATAGTGAACATGCTCCAACAAGCTTAATAGAGCTAGCATATTAGAAATTTCCCAATCAGATTTTTTTGAGATAAAAGTGAGTAATAAGATTGATATGATGCCAAAGGGGCGTCACACATATACAAGGTATAGAAAGGAAATCACATATCTATAAAAATATCTACAATAGATTCAAAATCTTCTAAGCTATCAAGGTTGTGACTTAATACAATAGAACCAAAAAAGTATAACCACCTATCCTTGATGGTGCCAAAATCAGTTTCTTTACCCTCAAAAATCCTACTGCTTCTTTCTTTCCAGATAATCCATAAAATTGTTAGAGGTATTAATATGTGACATTTGTTACTGGACCTGAGCCCTTCCCAAGCCAGCATTTCACCTTTAACAGACCCTATAATAACCCAAGAAATGCCCAGCAGGTTGTAAACCATAGTCCAGAGATCATAGGTGACACCAGAGTAAAAGGTGGCTGCAAGATTCTAGGTTCTGTCTGCATAAAGAACACCAGTGGCCAAAGCATGAGGTACTCTAGCGTAAGTATACGCCCCTTAGCAGCTTCCCAGGCAAAATATGATATTCAGGTTCGAACAAGAGAATGCCAGAAAATTTTATGGGTGAAACCAGAACAGGAAACAGGGCTGTCAACCAAAGATCTGTAGAATGATTTAACAAAGAACACACTGTTTTTGCAAAGGTTCCAGCTTGATCTGTCATCCACACTGCTAAGTCTGATGCCAGCCAGTAACTGGAGCAAATTTTCATATTCTACCAACCTCCAATCATGCAAGTTTCTGTTGACAACCACTTCCCAAGATGAGGGGGTGCCTACCCCATAAGCATTCTCAATGAGCATGGACTTGTCTCTCACAATAGTAAAAATGAGGGGAAAATGACTTTGAAAATTCTCTGATCCGCACCAAACGTCCTGCCAGAAACGAGTCTTGTCACATTTACCAACCACCCATTTGGAGCAATTAAGGACAGACTGACAGGTTTGCATTATGCTCTTCCACAGACTCAGTCCAAATAAATTATTATCCACAGTAGTCTGATCACATACAAATCATTACCAAATCATTTGCAAACAATAATTTTGTTCCAGAGGCTATTGTTGTCATTCCAAAATCTCCAGATCCATTTCCCATGGAGGGCTTTGTCATCCCAATCAGATAGATTTCTTAAAAACGAAAGTTCCAGGCAACAAGACCATTTGTACAGCTGGCGAAAAGCAAAATAGGGGGATTATGACTCGAAGAGAGATTGTAAAAACCAGGAAATTAGATGCCAATGAATAATTGCAAATCCAAGTGTCCTCAACAAAGTACAGTTCTAAAACCATCTCCCACTTAAAGACGGGTTAGAGGAAGGTACAATGGGTGGGACTTGGAAGATAGCCTTCCATGAGATGTGGTTTTGCCCTGCTAGAACATCTCATCTATTCTTAGAAACTAAATTGATACTGGTGATCATCCGGTGCCACAAGGAGCTTGGTTCCTACGAAAAATGTCAACACCATTTTGCCAATATAAATGAATTTTTCGATACAAGATTCCTATGCCTAAGCCACCATAAATTTTGAACCTCCAACATACAACCCAAGTCACTAAGTGATCCTTATGTTTATCCACAGCCCCAACCCACAAGAACTTCCTCATACACCCTCTAGTCATTCAACCACCCCAACTGCAACTCTTTATAAAGACAGATTACAAAGTGGTATACTAGACAGACACGCCTGAGCTAGAGGGACTCTACCCCCAAGAGACAATAAGTCCCTCTTCCAACATGCCAACCCTTAGTCACTTTATTAACTACTCCATCCCAAAAAGATCTACATAGAATCATGACCTGACACAAACAAATCAAAGAATATTCATTTTTTTCCATTTTCTGAGTCCGATATTGTTCCACCTTTCAAGACAATATCAAAATATTTCTTCTCTATTACTAGATATCTCCTGGGAGGAGATATTAAAATTGCAAGAAGAGAGAAAAATCAGAGGCAAGAAGTGCTAGGCACAAACACAAAACAACAGTAGTGAGAGAAATTAATTGCAATTGGAAGGTCAACTGAAATAATGATTGTTAACATTCTAACCTTAAAGATTGGATCTCTAAGCATGATACTTCTCCAAGTAAATCTAATCTGAACTAGATACCACTATATAGTTAAAGTTTGTCATAACATAGATCCAAAAGTTTAGATAATACCTGTACTCTGTCCCATTGTCCTTTCCTTATTCCTGTTTTAAGATTTGTTATCATCACAGAACTCACTGTTGCAGCATTCCTCCCAGAATAGCCTATATACCACGTTATTGCCACAGAACCTTAAAAGAGTAAGTTAGCAAGGATTTAAAGTGAAAAAGACTTGAGCAAACCTTTTATAAATTCTCGCGCTTCTTCCTCACAGGAAGGTTTCTCCCTGATAACACCTTCATAGACCACCACCTCCAGATCATTTGATAACAACAGTAAGAAATAACAAAAAACCTCATTTTCTCATAAAGAAGAACATCAGTCACATCACCGAAAGGCCATTTGTGTTCTGAGAATAAGAAGTATATATTTTCTATCTTTATTTCTTTTTCTTTTCTATCTTATGGATTCCATTTCTCAAGTCCTATTATCCGTTCATTTTCTTTCTAATAAGTTGCTACAATTTCTTGAAAAGTCAAGTACCTATAAATAAAATAGACACTATCAGCTTTTTCTAATAAGTTGAAAATGTCCAGCACCACTTCAGATGATAAGATATTATTTTTTTTGAAATAAAAAGTATAATAAGTATCATTAAATACAAGCACGAAGGAGCTGCAAACCCATGTACAAAATTATTTACATGTTAATAAGGTACCAATAAGTTCTCTTAAATCCTCCATGGAGTACAAAGGTTGACCTATAACCAAAAAACCTAAGGCCAGGAACCACCTCTCTCTAAGTTTATTAGTACCCTCCTCTACCCCATCAAATGTTCTCCTATTTCTTTCTTTCCAGACTACCCAGAAAATTGCAAAGATAATGAGCCCCAAATGTTTTTCCCAATCAAAAGTACCCTTCCAAGCCCAAATCTCATCCCTTATGGTACTAGTCATAACCTAATTGAATCCTAAAATCCCATAAGTCATAGACCACAGCTATATTCAATAGAGCACCAAAGTAGAATATGGTCACAAAGTCTCATCTGCCCTCTTACATAAGCAACACCAGTTTACCATGATCTTTCCCCTTCTCATTAGCTTATCAATGGTCAAATTAATGAAAAAAGAATTGTATTTCTTTTATTAATAATGGGAAACCTCACATGCCTATGTTTAGTTAGTGCGCATACATCATAGTGCAACTCTCCATTATTTGGGTTTTTAAACCAAAGGAAATATAACATTTAAAAAAGAGAAAGACCTCACAGTGCAAATCTTCATTATTGGGGTTTTTAAACCAACGGAAATATAACATTTAAAAAAGAGAAAGATAGATGTCCAAGTCGTTTGTGATGGAGCCAAATTTTATTGGTGGTGTTGGTAGAGATGGAAAGAGAAAAATGGTCCGAGTACATCCAAGAAGTACAATTCGTTCCTAGCTTTAAGATGTCGAATTATCACCAGAGCTCTGGTTCTGAAAGTCGAAATGAGAAGAAAAAAATGTTATCTTGCAATTCAGGCCTTGTGATAACTTAATCACTGATACTAAATTGTGCATAATCTCAGAACATGAAGCATATTTTCAAGTATTAGATTGGGACTCATCTTGGTGGTACCCGTTCATCCACTTGTGATTAAAGAACCATTAACAATGACAATTTTTCCACTACTTAGACACTGTACATATGTACTAAATTACTGAGATAATTTGGTCATATGATCAATAGCCCTTGAGTCTATGATTTATTTGTATTCAAATGATCTATCTGAGGCATTTTTTTCAGAGAGAAAACTTACCAAAATGTGCTAAAAGACCAATATCTGTGGATTTTTCCAGGACTTCAAATCGAGTCCTTGGGCTACTACGAGATATTTTTGTAACTTCAATCTTTGCTGAAAGTAGTGGATTTACCATGGAGTTTCCAACATTTATCTTTGTTGTACCTAAGTTTCTTATAGAAGGTACACCATACGTTATTTCTACTCTTGCCCCTTGGTTTGGTGCTAGCATTTAGATGCTGCTCCTTCACTGACCAGACATAATTTTGGGCTACTTGCAAGCATAGCCAAGTTCTCTTTAGAGTGGGTTTCCAACATTACCTTCCTCCTCCTTTCCTGCTACAATGACTGAGATTAATTCATTTAGTGGCAGAGCTACATTATTAATCAGTATTTGAACTTTCACATGGTCAAACTCCACGTTGAGGCCTGCCAAAAACTCAAAGACTAACTTTCTTGACAAAAGCCTCTACAGCCACAACTTTACATTAATTGCATACAAAGACAACAGCAGTAATCTAACTCTTGTCATCAGGTCTTCAAAAAATTGGTGTCTCTATAATTTTTATACTTCTTTGTTCTATAGAAGTAGTCTTAACTTTCAAATCATACATCTAAGTTACATTATGGACCTTGGGATATGTCTGTTTCACTGCCTCCAAATTTATTTGGCATTAGGAAGGAACATACAACTGTCACAAATCTCCAAGATCATAGAATTCCAAAGTTAGACCATGACCATGGAGTCTTCTTCCTCCCATGACCAAACCTAAGATCTCCTTGTTGTGGCCCAGTTCCTAAAGGTAATTGATCTTCCTTTTACCTCTTAGGATTATACGGATTAGTTTGGACCACTTGAGATAATTGTTTCCATTCAGGCGATAGGCAGTCTAAATATGTTGTAACTCTCTAGTTGAGTTTTGCAAATTTACCATGTTGGGGTTTGCACTATTGGCTTGGGACACAACATTAGACATGGTCTAAAAATTAAAGTAATGTAGACTGGTTCGGTAGAAGCAACACCCTGCACAGATGGTACTGCTAGGCTGTGTTAAGCTGTGTGCGAGCTAGTATGGAGCAGTGCACAACTAGGAAGTAGGGAGCAATGGCATGCGGTTAGGAAGACAGTGATTGGAGTAGGGAGCAATAGTAGCAGCTGGGCCCTGATGGTGCGCCACTCTGGTGGTGCAAAGCCGTCCTGGGCGTGGGCAGTAGCTGGAGCAGGGAGCAGTGGCAACAGCTGAGTCCTGGTGGAGCGCATCTGTTCTGGGGCATGAGGATGGAGTTAAGCAGGTTAGTCTTGTGCGCGGTTATAGTAGGTCGAGGGACTGTGGTGTGCGACTTGAGGGGCCAGGGCAGTTGGATGGCGTGTGGCTGTGGGCCTTGCGGCTAGGTATTTTTTGGCTGTGAAGGCCAATTGTGAGTGGCTGTTGCGGTGGTGGCCGGTAATGAAGGCTGACCCTCTTAGGGTTTTTTCTTATTTCGAGAATGAAAGTCGATTAAGGTTTGTAAAGGAGTTATAATATTTTTCTAAAACTTTGATATCAAGTGGAAGAATAAAATAAATACTATTGAGAGAAAGTGTCCTATATATAAACAATTCTCAACATATAAAAGGAAACCCTTAAAATTAATTATACATGGGTATTTTAATTTTATACCCTTATATAACAAGTTACACATATATAATACTTTTAATACTAGGCAAAATGTGAGTCCTGATAAATAACAACAGAGGCAATAGAATGGTTATTACATGAGGAAAGCCTACAAGAACATGAATGAAAGAGATGAATTCCCAACCAAGTATCCTCCAGAATAAGAAATTTGGCCCACCTTTAAGCAAAGTAAAGGAGAAAAAGAAGGGTATACCTAAAAGATATATTTCCATTGGATTCGATGAATCATGTTTACCATCACTTTGGTACCCCAGCTATATTAATGAGGACCATATTTGCCTTTGATCAACCCTATGCCACAAAGTCAACGACTCAAGATTTTGAAAACACCATAATCATTTGTCCACGCTAGAGCGATATTTTGGGAGACTAAAATCCCAAGATCTACACCTGCATCTTCTTTTGTTTGCAACAAATATTTTGATGCACCAAATGATCCTCTGCCTCCCTACTAGCACCAGCAGAATGAAAATCCCTCATTATTTTCTCTATTTTGTTCGCCATTCCTAGGAAATCATAAAAAGAAGAAGGCAATAAAGGGAATACTTGACAAAAAAAATTGAAAGAGAATCGACCTACTCCCTTAAGAGAATAAAGCACATGTCTAATTGTCTAGCCTCATCTTGAGAATCATCTAATCCTAAAAGGTTCTCATTCCAGGAATTTCCCCCTAACAGAATCTCAAGATAATTGATCAGCCAATTTGAGATTACACATCCATTAATCTCCTCCAACCTTCTAAAGAACGTGATCATTAGCATTAATGCCCTCAACCCATATTCACTAAGTTGATTCAGAGGCCAGAAATAACCTCAAAAGCTTGGAGCAAGGAGATTGCATTAAGAAAATAGCTGTGGCCTTTAGAAGAAAATGGATAGAAATTGCAGATCTTAGACTTCCACCTAGCAATCCTCCCTCGGCCCCACATGTACCCACCTGAGTAAGGACATCATTGACTAGAGTAGATATGAAAGGAGAATGGATCACCTTGTCAATCCCTTGCTGCCCTTTAAACTAGGGTCAAGGTTTACCATTGATGATCACTGAAATTGCCATTGTAGAATGACAACCTAGTCTATTGTCCGCCATCTATCACCTAAAGCCTTTCAATAAAGGACCTTATTCACAAACTTCCAACTGATCTTTGAATGAAAGATACTGACCAAATATTTAAATAATAATAAGAAGAAAATATAGTGAAAGCATGATCTGTACTTGATCACAAGTAATCAGTAACTTTGGGTCAGCTTCCAGTACAGAGTCACCAATAGGGAGCCTTTGCATGATGGGTTCTACCTGAGAAGTTTTTACCAGCTAGAGTAAGAGTATGAGTCAAAAATGCACACAGCTGGACACAAAATGCAACACGACCACCACAAGCAACAATAGCATGTAAAAGATAATAATTCCATGTACAAAATGCTTTTTAACTAAAAAAATCATAGCATCAAGATCTACCAGTTTCTTAGTTACCTTTGGCCCAAAAATTGGGGTTACAACAAATTGTGGCTTTGAACAAAAATTAACCAAAAATAATGAATATATAATCTATACATAAGCATTAATCTGCTGCCACTTATTAACTTTGTTTTACTTAAATCATAATAAGCATAAAAATCATAATGAATAGACAGATTACTAACCAATTAAATGCTTAAACACTCATAGCAAAGAGATTATCATACCTTATTCTAATAGCAGACTGAAGACAATGATTTTACCTAAGATAAACTTCAATTATATTGATAATCTAGAGTAGTGGCAAACACTCATACAGTAAAGAACTGTTAAAGGACCTCAGTTCCCCACTGGTGAGCCACATCAACCTTGCAACCCAGGATGCTAGAAATGTAAAATATTAAAATTTCTACAAGATAACATATTCTCAGTCCATAGACAACCTTCGGTGATGCTCGACCGGTTACAATCAATTCCTAAGTATTGGAGAACCACTAATGATAAGAAAACAAGACATACAGTATCAGCTGCTATCAAAAATATTGCTTCTGAATCCAGTTCTTGGTTATTGACAGTTTGTAGTTTTGATACGATGGCATCAGCCTGGATCAGAATCAACCAAACCAAAAAAAAGAATAGGATGGTAAGGACACACAAAAAGAAACAAAATATAAAATGAAAATGGTAGAAAATACAATGTGAGGTACCTTTATTACTGGTGTTTTATTTTTCTAAATCTTGATTAATCTTTGAACCTTAGCCGATTTAATCAAAATAAAATGAGAAAAAACTAAAACAAAAAATTTGACTTCCTTTCCTCGTAGCTAACAAGAGAAAACTAGAATCTAAACTTAGAACATAACATATTAAGGAAATCAAGTCCTGAACTTAATACCTTTGCCTCAGCAAGGGCCATAACCAAGTCTTCAGGTTTTTCCTTCCGAATGCACTTCTCATCAATGTCAGCAATCTAAATAACCTTGCAAAATTAACTCTCCATAATTATATTACAACGAAATTACTAGTACTGTAACAACAATATATTAACTTTACCATCACTGTGAATTCATATCCCATATCAGCCAATATTTGCCGACGAGCTATGGAAGATGATCCCAATATTAGCTGCATAATAACACTATAAAATGGCTAAATTCCTCAAAAATATACTGACTCTGACCTATAATAACGTGTTCTTCTCTCAAGCGTAAGTATAGTATCAAAAAGTCAACACCAAATCTGCTCGCGATAGAGTTCGCCGGACAGATTTTGACGTTTGCAAGTTTCATCAAATTACAGCAATATACAAGTGAAAAATGGTCGGCTATACTTGGAGAAGAGAAAGATACGAAAACGGCATACCTTGAATGGACTAGCATTTGCTTCCATTCTTATTGCAAAATCAAAAATGAGTAGAAAGACAGAACAATTGGACAGGTTGAAAGGAATCGTTGTGCTAAACCCTGGTGCAGTGTTACGTGTCAACATAAATACATTCAACTTTGTTTTTTTAATTACAAAAAAGAATTTATAAAAAATAAATTTCTATATCCTTCAATTACAACTCCACTTTAACTTCATTTGTAATTATGTTATGGGAATCAGATATAATTCTAGAAGGAAAAAAAATGATTGTAAAAAGGACTATTATAAATGTTGTAATATATGAATAAAAATTATATTGAAATTAAAAAAATTTAATGAAAATATAAAAAAAACTACTACATTTAGATGTAATAAAACTATGCCAATGTTATTTGTTTAAACTAAATTAGTAAAATAGATACATATAAATCAATATACTTGACTTTCTATTTAAAGTGAATTAAAAAAAGCTAGATAAATACATATTAATATATTTTTTAGTAACAAAGTAAATAAATAATATTATATTAAAATTATCAATTTAAACTACCCAACTTAAGATTTGAACTCAAATTATCTCTATGAATGTGATTAGAAGTAACTACTTAACCATATAAATGAGGTTACCATATCTTCATTTTTCGTAAAGATCTATAGAATAAATAAAGTGTGAGTGAATAAATAAATTATAATATAAATTCTAAAGTTTGTTGTTGAGTAAGAATTAAATTCTATTTTAATATTTAAATAGATAAATGTTATATTTATTATCACAATAACTATATAGATAAGTAGTATATACATCAGCCCATTGGTATTACTTTTAAATTTAAAATTATTTAAAGCATTATTGGTAGTTAACTAAAAATTAAATTTTATTTTTATATTTAAAAGATTTAAATAGATAAACAATATATATTATTACATTAAATAGAAAATTTTTCAACAATTAAAGAATTGATACGTGACATTTTGTACTTTATTTTTATGTTAAAATAAATATTATAGTTAATTGGAATTAGTGGATCATTTAAGCAGTACAAAAATTGTCAGGTAATTGAGTCTGTTGTTTATTGGTTGAATTGTTTAAAAAATTCAAAATCTGAAAAATTGAATAAACAAATTAACAATAAAATTATCCAAATTGAAATTAAACAATATATTAAATATTGTGTAATATAAATACAAAGTATTCAACAAACACATGTCATATAAATAAATAAATCAATCAAAATGCATCATAAAAATCCATATAACCATAAAAGTATAATCAAATTTTAACCATATTAATTTATAATTATTACAATGAAAAGAAAAAGTATTGATGCATTAAAATTTTAATTAACAAAAATCATTCAAATCTAAAGAAAAATGTTGTTATATGCATTTATTATTTTAAACCATCTAATTAACTTCTTTTAAAGCCTTCAAGATATTAAAGAAAACTGTTTTGTTGTCACTAACATCATCATTTTCACTAATATCAAGTCAATTCAAGCCCATTACATCTATATTATATTTAAAGCAACAAATATATCATATCAACAAACTGAAATAGTAAATAAAAACCCAAGGGCTTAAACCCCAATCCTATTAGTATAACAATTTTTTGGACACTAATCGCTAACCCTCAAAAGTTTATATTCAAATTATTAATAGTATATAACTTGAACATTTATATATAATTCAACAATTATATATTTTTTTATGTAAAATTAATATCCTCATCAAGATAGTATATCATTACTATAAATCATAATCCAAAAACTCATATAGTTCAAGATCAAAGTAACTTGGAGTTACCAAATTAACACATACTCTGATACATTTGTAATGTCTCAAGCTCAAGCATTAGTAACACAATAACTTTTTGGACCTTAGGTACAAGCTCTTAAAAGCTCAAGCTCAAGTTATCAATAGAACATGACTTAAATTCTTATATAAAATTCAATAATCACATCTTTTTTCAATGTAATATTAGAATATCATAAGAAAAGTTGAAGAAAGTAATAATCACTAACATAATAACTTTTTGGACCTTAAGTACAAGCTCTTAAAAACTCAAGTTCAAGCTAATCAATTGAGCATAACTTGAATTTTTATATAAAATTCAATAATCACATATCTGTCTAATGTAATATTAGAATATCATAAGAAAAGTTGAAGAAAGTAATAATTGTTAACATAATAACTTTTTGCACCCTAAATACAAGCTCTTAAAAGCTCAAACTCAAGCTATCAATAGAACATAATTTTAATTCTTATATAAAACTCAATAATCACATCTCTTTTAGTGTAATATTAGAATATCATAAGAAAATTTGAAGAAAATAATAATCACTAACATAATAACATTTGGACCTTAAGTACCAGCTCTTAAAATTAGCTCAAGCTATTAATAAAATATGACTTAAATTTTTATATAAAACTCAATTATCACATCTCTTTCTGATATGAGATTGAAATATTACAAGAAATATAAGAAACATAAGTAAAACTATCATTATTTTGGTTGTTTATGATTGTGAATGATGATAAATTTAATTATTTTAGTTGTCTACTATTATTTATGTTAATATACTATTCTTTATTTTATTATTTTTTTTGAAGTCATAGATAGGATTTGTATATAAGTTTCCTAGATTTTAAACTTTGATTCCTAATGTAATTCTCTAGCCCTACACTTAATAGGTATCACTCATTAGTTGTATTCATTCAAGTTCAAGGTAAATAACATATAAGATTTTTGTTTTGGTAGCTTTTGGCTATTGTGTGCTCTTTAGGGATGTTTTCTCCAACCTTCTTAATGAGTAAAGAATCAGTTCAACTTATTAAAGTTACTCTTATGATGTTTTATCAGTTCTTATTTCTTTTCCTATTTATCTTAGTTCTCAATCGCATGTTGATTGCAAGTTAAGTGTAACATTCCAAATGTTAATTAAAGCATAAGGGTACTATATATAAAAACAAATACGAGTGCATATAACATATAATGCTTCGGTTAAATTCAAGAGCGTTAATATACTCTGTATATCTATTTTCAAAAAATCATACTCCGAATTGAATCAATTCGGTAAGTATTGTATGAATGTCATATGTTCCCTCTTTACATACAATTTCCTCTAATGAGTTCCAACAAAGGAATTTCACAAGACACCACTATCACTATTGCACATTTTAACATACAAACCCAATCTAACTACAAATAGAATAAGACTGTATACATGTATGTGAGTCAAGATGAATATAGTATCTTAATTATTGTGCCTCCTCTAATTGGTAAGTTCTTCTGTTGAATGCTCAGTGTCCTGTTTTACCACATCTGAAAACAATACGTAATGAGCATATATAAGCCCCGTAAGATAAATTAAGAATTTGAAACAAAGTTATGAAAGAAGAACTATTAAACTCCTAACTCGGTATCCCCTCTTCCTTTCCACTCATATTATAAAACTCTATCTTCATAGCAGCCAATTGCCTCCTTAAACCCCTACTTTCCATGAACCACACACCCCACTTTCATAATTCGACTCTACCCAACCAAAATCCCCTCATCCAGCCCACCAATACCACTAGCTCACTAAAGAACATAACACTAACAACAGTCACTGCACATTTCATACCTAAAAATATTCACCAATAAATAACCCACCAAGATTAACTAGATAAAACTAGGAACACAACAAAGCAGCTTCATGTATAAAATCACGCAAAGAGCAGCACTTAAACAACCATACAAACCTACAAAATTACATTACAGATATCTACATACCCTCACATGCAACATTCACTGTAGATGTCAACCATGAAATAACCAAACACACGCACACATAAGTCACCTCAATAGAATCAACATCTAAACAAATAGATAGAGACCACCGAGTAGCCACACACACACCAAACCATATACCCGATGACTACTAATTAACCATACATACACACACAATTCTGCCACTGTTGGCAACCCATCGGCCACCCCTAGGCCACACACTCATACCATTCCACCACTATTGGCTAATCACCGGCCACCTCAAGGCCACACACACACTACTCTGCCTCTGTTCGCCCCTCAACGGTATTTCAAGGCCACGCACACATTGTTTGCCACATTGGCACCCACCGGCCACCTCAAGGCCACACACACACTATTCCGCCACTACTGGCACCCACCGACCATCATTTGGCCACGCACTCACCCCACTTTGCCATCATCGAATGACCACTCATACACACACATAAAGCCATTATCGACATACCATGGCAACCAGCCATTGAATGGCCACTCATACACACACACACACACAGACCATTATCGACACACTAGAACACACACTCCTTCAAAATCCAGTGATGCTCCTAAATTTTTTACCTATTTCACCCATACCTCTCGGTCTCCACTCAATTCTATCCAATCACACCTATACTCGACTCAGACTTTCCTAAGTCCCAATCCTCTACTTGAACTCCTTGCAACAGTACCTATTTCCTTTCCCCTTCCACTCCTTGCAAGCTAAAAAAATAAGAATTCAAGGTGTATCACTATAACTAGGTTTGAAATTTGAAATTTCCTTACCTCTTGCTTCTATCTTCCTCTATCTCAATAAAATCCTCCTTAATCCTACTTCTCCTAAGGCTTTCAGTCACCATGTCACACTTTTTCCTCGTTCGCCCTTGTCTCCTCCCTCTTCTTTTTCGGTCTCGTTCTCTTCTTCTTTTTCTTTTTTTTTCTTCCCCCCCTTTTTAGCCCAGACTCCCCTTTTCATACCCAACCCAAACTCAATCCTTACCATTGAAACTCCTCTACCTGCCCCAACTACAATCATATCCGTTGAAAACACCTCTATAAAATTTTCCCTCTAAAATTCACCCTAATACATTATATAAGATAAATATATGCAGTGGAATAAATAATTAAAATCTCTTACAAAATAATAATAGAGTTATATACAATACTTAGGCAGGAAAAAAAAT
>NW_019014661.1:1327353-1350418 GCF_000150535.2 Carica papaya | reverse complement strand
AGCTAAGTCCAGGGTATTAACTCATGGTATTTAGACACCTTTACTTGTACCTACGACACCTTGGGTAGATATTTGTATGGATTTTGTGTTAGGATTGCCTAGGACCGGGAAGGGTAATAACAATATATTCATTGTAGTGGACTGGTTTAGTAAAACAACCTATTTCATTGCTTGTCATAAGACCGATGATGCGACTAGAACCGCAAACCTACTATTTAAGGATGTCATGAGACTTCATGGCATACCTAAAATGATAGTAAGTGATAGGGATGTCAAGTTCCTTAATCACTTCTGGCGAGTACTTTGGGGTAATTTAGGAACGAATTTATTATTCTCAACTACATATCACCCACAGGTTGATGGTCAAATGGAAGTAGTTAACAAAACCTTAGGGTCCTTGTTAAGAGCCATAGTTGGTCAAAATTTAAAAACTTGGGAGGATTGTTTACCCATGGTGAAATTTTCCTATAACCATAGTATCCACACCTCCACTAGGTTCTTACCTTTTGAGATAGTTTATGACTTTAACCCATCCACCCTGTTAGACCTTACACCCATGCCTGTGAAGGATCTCAAAAATACCAATGGGCGACGAAGAGCTGAACTTATTAAGACCATACATGAAAAGGTTACGACAATACATATAGAAATAAAAGGACTCCTATGCCCACAATGCTAATAAAAGGGTTAGGGCCTCCTTCAAAGTGGGGTGGGTTGAGTTTTTTAAACTCTATTATGTTGTAGGAGATAGATCTCTCAATTGGACGGTAGTCAGGGGCAGGAGGGTGTTGGCAAGGATTTAGTTGGTTTTGGCCCACAGTTGTGGTTAGACCTTGGATGGTTAGGAAGAGTTTAGTAAACTCGGCCCTGGTTGGATGATCCTGGGCTGGTACGCTCTACAGAAGGTCTTTCTTGCGTTATTTTTACAAAAAAAGGAAGACACGAGTTGGTGGTCTAATTTTTAAAAGATGACATAGTTCCTAAGTATCTTAGAAAGGTTTTCTAACTATAGCCTCAGTGGTAAGGGATTGTTCTGCATAACTGCTCTGATATAATTTATGACATCCCAAATACAAATTAAAGCATAAGGGTGCTAGATATAGAAACAGATTACAAGTGCATAATAGATGAATGTATGCAGCGGAATAAATAATTACAATCTCTTACAAAATAATAATAGAGTTCCATACATCATTAAGGCAGACACAAAATTAATTACAAGCCTTTACAAAAGATGGACTCATAAGAGTGCGAGACAATTATGCACTCATAAAAGATCATGGATCCACGGGATCTTTAAAGGCTTCAAAGGGTAGGTCAACGATTGGTTCCTCATAATCTTCCTCATCTGGGGGGTAGAAAGGGTGAGTTCTATATACTTAAAAGGAAAATAGTATTTAAATAACATCATAAGATTTCAAAGGTAATTAAAAGTACCATAATTTCTTACCATCAAGAGTCATATTAAGGTTCTTTATTAATTATGAAAATAATTTAATTTGATAAAGAAAATGTCAATCAAAGTCATATAATGTCAATTATATAAATCATGCCGATAATAGAAAAAATCAAACAAATCATGATATGTACTATTTTTCATTCTATTCTTCGTGTAAAGTCGTTCTAACTTCCATCTACTGATGGCAATACAGATTTTCAACTACGCATGTGGAATGATCAATTCATTTCATTTATATAAGCAATTTGTGGCTTGCCAAACTAACAATACATTTATGGCTTGTAAGACCATGACACGATCTATGACCACGACTGTACCAACCACAGTGGTCCTACATGTTAACTTCACAACTGTACTTTACCAAAGGTGACCCCTACAATCATATTGTGTCATCACTCTCATTAGAGGGTATGCCGTCATCCACAGGGACTGGTTCTCTCACGTCTTTTTAGACCAAATGGGGGGGAAATAGAAACCTCTCAGAGATAAAAAGCCTAACGAATACTTTATGAATCATGTATGCCAATACCAATACATATTTCTCATGTCTATACATCATTTCATGTTTAATCGCTTTACTACCGGATAAAAGATCACATATCAATATTTATCTCAAGCATTAAATCATTTAAATTAAACACGTAAGAAATCAATTTACATATGTTTATAAAACAGGTAATCAATGTAAATTATTTCATTTAAGCATATAATTAAATCATGCAACTATTTAGTTTAAACTTGTTAATTTTAATCTAGAAATACTCCTTAGGATGTTTAAAAGTAAATACTAAATTTCTTACTAAAATCTTGATGTTTTCAACACATTTTCTTCCTCTTCTCCTCTCTTTCTCTCTCTAGATCACTCTCTATCTCTCTCTAAAATACTTTGGTGGATGGAAGAATAAAATGAAAGTGATGAGGAAATGGTTAAGTGAGGGTCCTAATTTATAGAACATGGGGACCGTTAGATTTGCACCAAATGACAAAATCTGGTGAAGAGAAAGAAAGTCAATGTGAAAAGATGAGATGTGACAACCGATGGATGTGACCGATGGATGGATGACACAATGTGACAGAAGCGTGAAAACTGGAGGTACGCCACCCAAATGATGGTGACACGTTGCCCAAGCAACAGCGGCGACTCGTTGCCCAACCAGCAACGCATGACACCCAAGGTGGGGCGGGGGGCACACTACCTGAGGCAACACACGCTGCCCCACCCTGCCGTGTGCGCAGGCCTACTGCGTGGACGGTGCAGCACATGGTGTGAGGAGCCATGCACCTATCCCATCATGCGCACAGGACACGAAAAGTTGCGCCCTTGTCTGTGCGCGATGGGACGCACGCGCATAGGGCACGAGAAGCCACGTGTCCGTCTGTGTGCGATGGGACGTGTGCGTAGACCGCACCACACACCCCGCACAGATGGGATGTGTGCAGAGTGCGCACGTCCTGTGTTGACTATGCGCACGCACATGTGTGTGGTGTACAGAGCCCATGCAGGCGGGATCCCTCCCATGGGCGTTCCCACGGGCTGTCTGCCTTTTTCCTTATATTTTTCTCTGAAATATTTTTATTTAATTTTTAAAAATACTATGAGAAAAATAAAATAAATAATTTCATTAATTATTTAACCAATTAAAATAAGAAATATGACTTGGCAGGGAGTGAAGTAGGGTCGGGAGTCATAAGTCTTGCGGGCGGATCTCTTTTGCCTCATTAGTGTTGGTGATTGCTGGTGGTTAGGAATCAGGATGTGGAGTTGAAGGTCAGGGAGGATGTAGAGAGGTTAGGGTAAGGTTTGGTGGTTTTTGAAATTTAAAAAGGGCGTTAGGTGTCGTGTACCTAGGCCAAGCGTAAATGGAAGGGTTGGATGTTTTTTTTTGGCTTGGGCAAGGCTTAAGAGATTGAGAACAGGCAATAGGTGTGGCTTACCCTAGGGCAAGACTTGGGTAGGACCTCTTCTAGAAAATAAGCTTTGGGGAAGGTTAATGCAAGTTTACTGGCATTTGTCCCTGCCCCCCCACTAGTCCAACACATAAGCTTTGGGCAAGGCTTATGCAAGATTTTGACTGAGGTTTTAAATATCCATTATCCTAAGATAAGGTTAACATGGTCCGCTTGGGTCAAAGCACCTAAGTGACCGAAATACAAGCCTTGGGCAAGGCTTAATTTGTGACCGCCAAATTGCTACTCAAGCATGGCTGTTTGATTAACCCCTCAGCAAGGGTCAACATATTCGCGCTAGCCTTAGGCAAGGGTAATTCCCTTCCTCGCAATATCAGTTGGGGTTCACATGATCTTTTTTAAGAGCTTAGTAACCTCAAGTAGGTCTTTGAATGGCTTGCAGCAAGGGAGAAAAACATAAGTTAAAATGTCATTAACAATTGACAAAAATGAACAATAAAGGAAAGAAGAAGAAAACAAATAGAAGGAACGAAGAAACTAAATGGATTACCTCCCATTAAGTGCCCTTGTTTATCGTCTTAGGCTGGACATAACCTACGAGTTGTCAGTCATTATCTACAAAATTCCCAATGATCTGTTCTTCAACTTTATGCTTAGTAAATCCCTCATAAAATGGTTTGAGTCAGTGCTCATTTACTTTAAAATATCTTTTGTGTGTCTAGACTCTGGATTTCAACAGCTCCTTGAGGGTAGATGGTAGGGATAATAATAGGTCCTAGCCACCTAGAATGTTTGCCTGGAAATAGTTTCAAATGGGAGTCATACAGCAGAACCTTATATAATCTATAGAAAATTATTTCCTTAAAATCATCTAATCATGAAAAGTCTTTGTCTTTTCCTTGTAGATGCTCTCATATTTATAAGCTTCTATTCTTATCTCTTCCAGTTCCTGTAGTTATAACTTCCTCCATCTTTGTATTGCAACTCTTGATTGCCCAATACGCTTTGTGTTCCAAGTCTATAAGGAGGTGACAAGCCTTACCGAAGGCTAGTCGATATGGTGACATTCCAATGGGAGTCTTATAGGCTGTTCTGTAAGCCCATAGGGTATCCTCTAGCCGTAAATTCCAGCCTTTTTTAGTTTAGATTGATTGTCTTCTCCAAAATGGATTTCACTTATCTGTTAGAAATTTCTATTTGTCGACTGGTCTGGAGATGATAAGTAATGGAAGTACAGTGAGTAACACGATATCTTTTGAGGGGTGTCGCAATAACTCAGTTATAGAAATGCGTGCCTCTATTATTAACCATTCCATGAGGTGATCCGAACAATACAAAGATACGGGAATTAATGAGCTTTACAACAGTCTTTGCATCATCTCTTTGGGTTGCCTTAGCTTCCACCCATTTCGGGATGTAGTTTACAGCCAACAAGATGTATGAGTTCCTAAAAGTAGAGAAGAAGGGCCCCATGAAGTCAATTCCCCATACATAAAAAATTTCACAAAAAAGAATGGGTGTTAAAGGCATTTAGACCCTGCAGTTTATAGTCCCCATCTTATGGTAATTTTCACAGGCTTTGCAGTAAATGTATGCATCTTGAAATAAAAAAGGCCAAAACAGACCACATTTTAACACTTTTCAGGCTATGTGATTAAGACCAAAATGTCCTCTGCAAGTGTGTGAATGGCAAAAACTCAAGATGGAGGGATTTTCACTTTCGGGACACATTGTTGGATGATCTGGTTCGCACAGTACTTCAACAAATGCAGATCATCTCACACATATTACTTGGCTTCTCTTCTTATTTTGTCTTTCTGCAACCTGAATAGTTCGTCTGGAAGTGTACCTATGACTAAGAAATTGACAATATCTACATACTAAAGTTTGATTTGTTATGTTATGCTGAAAAGAGGTGCTCAATTGGGAATTCATCTTTCAACGGCACAGACTCTTCACCTGTGGCAGACGACTGAGATGATCAGTGATCAAGTTTTGCATGCATCTTTTCTCCGTTAAAGCAGTAGAATCCATTAGATAAGTCTTGATTTGGCATCTTTCTTCTTCAGTAGGTATTTTAATATCCTGTGATAAGAAAACACAATAACCTTAGTTCCCAACAAATAGGAACAAAGTTTTTCTAGTGTAAACACAACGGCTAGTTGTGTGACCGTAGGAGGGCATTTTAGTTACCAGATAAGTAACCATTAGAATTGGGCCCAACCCAAAGATAAAGATAGGAAAAAGCCTGGACCAAGGAAGTAGAGTCAAGATTCAACGATAAGGCCCAATCCTATGAATCCCAAGGATCCAATTCATGCAAGTTTAGATCGAGTAAGATGGATCGTCAATGCCATCAAGATTAGGAAGCCTTATGGGTTGCGAAGACAACCGGCCTAAGAAAGCATGAAAGATGATGGGTTGTGGGCCTTTGGATTGATCCTAGAAGATGAAAATGGAATGTTTGAGGTCGCAGATGGAGGGGAGGCACTCACAGGCGGGCGACTCAAGTCACCCGAGCTGCTCCACAACCCACTAGGTGTAGCCTGCGAGCTAGCAGGCTGTACGCCCACGGAGAACGTGCGGCCCTTGTCGTACATCCCTACAGGTGGGATGGGGACCTATCGAGGAGACCCGAGGACCGGTCCTCATCCCAAGACCAAACCTAATGGGTCCACACCCGAAGAAAAAGAAGCCGTTGGGATGATCACAAAGCCTAGCAAGCTAACCGCGACAACAGGTCCTGTAATAGCCGTCGGCCCATTCGGGGATAGAGTCGGGCAGACCGCGGAGTTGTCCAATCCAAGCGGCACGCACACGTGTGGGCTTCCCTAGCCTGCACAGGTAAAGTGTGTGATGTGTGTGGGGGAAGAGAAGTGCTGACAAGCTTTTTGGACTTCTTTTCACCACATGCTTCATGTGATTTCTAATCCCAAATTCAACAAATTCACATGGTAATTGTCCCTTAGTATTTAATATATTTAAATTTTAAGTCAATAGAAGGTTAGATGAGTTTGGGGACTTGTCATCCTCCATGTCTAGCACATAAATTGGCTGAAAAGATGAGATTATCTACTTGCACCAATACATCTTCCAGCATTCCCTCAGGGTAAGCAATGGATCTGTCAGCTAATTAAATAATAACTCCTACTTTTTTTAATTGTCCAACCTTCAGATGGGAATCAATGGACAATGGCATCATGTTGATTGAAGCTCCAAGATTGCACATGGTCATCCTTATGGCTAAAGTGCCAATTTTACACAAAATGGAAAACATGCCCTTGTCCTTGCATTTTGGATTCAACTTTCTCTATATGATAGCCGACACATTCTCCCACATATTGACTCTTTCATTACAGCTCAGCTTCTTCTTGTGTGTGCACAATTCTTTCAAGAATTTAGAGTAACGAGGTATTTGCTTGATTGCATCAAGAAGGGGAAGATTCACATCTACTTTATAGAAAATTGTAAGGATCTCTCAGTTCCCATTTTCTTTCTTTTCCTTGTGAACCTCTTTGGGAATGATGGCTTCACTGTGAATGGCTCAGATTGCCCAGAATCTCACGCTGCATTGTGATTATCTTCTTTATAAGCTAGGTTGGGAACCTTGGCCAAGGATCTTGATTCAGGCTCCCTCTTGGCCGATGAGGGATGCCTTGTAGCTCTTTGCCACTCCTCAGTATGACCTCATTCATGTTAGACCTTGCATTCACTTAGGTCTGAGAAGGTAGTTTCCCTTGAGATTCCAATATGCTAATAGATGTTACAAGCTGGCTCATCTAAGTCTCCAAATTTTGGATACTGGCCCTCATTTCTCGTTAGAATTGTTGTGTGTTAGTTGCATATGATTTCACTATTTCTTCGAGGGATATATCTTTCTTAGGCATAGTTGCTTATTGCTAGGAAGGTGGTCGAGTCTAGTATGGTTGAAAATTATGTTGCCTCGCCCCATATATGAAATTTTGGTGGTCTCTCTTCCAAGGGTGTATATATTTAAGTAGGGATCATATCTCCATTTTGTTGCTAATTCTGGAATCCTCCTATACACTAACATGTTACGTATTATCTTCTTAAAGTGTGGGACACATATCCGTTGGGTGTCCTATATGTGCGTATATCCCACATACTCTCGTACGTGGTCTATTTTCTGCAACCATGTTATGTACTAGATGTGTTAGCTTAGAAATTCGGGATCCAAGAATAGAGAGACGTACCTCATTCACTCTTCTTGGAGTGTCCCATGAAGCTCTGAATTGCTGCCATGATTGATATTAACTCTCTCGTTTCTCGGGGATGCTTGTTCACTATTGCGCCTTCTATAACACTCCGCTCACCATAGTGCTAAATTGTATTTAGAAACCTTATTTATTCAGGTCTTAAGGCCACACTGAACTCATTTAATTTTATTTCGTAACTTTATATCATAATTCGTAAATTTTATCGATTTTATTATTTTATTTTATTTTTGATTTTATTTAATTTTACCTAATTTTGTTTTGATTTATTATTTTATTATTATATTTTTCAAAATAAATGATTTTCAGGAGAAAACGGAAAAAGAGGGAAAATCCTGGGGTGAAAAACCCGCAGGAGAGGGATTGCCTGCGCGGGCACCGCATGCTGGGCACGCATGATAGGCGCAGGACGTACGCACACGATAGGTGTAGGACGTGCCCACAGTGCGCATGTCCCATCCACGCGAGGCGCAATGCCAGACCTACGTGCACGCCTTGTCGCGTGTAGGCAAGCCTGTCCGCGCGCGGACAGGGCTGGCGCCACACACTGTGGGTGCACTATCCACATTGTAGGCTTACGCGAAATGTCCTACGCACGGCAACCCAATGCACCGAAAGCCCTACACATGGGATGGTAGCTCAACGCCTATAGGTTAGGCCTGCAGTGCATGCCAGGCGAGTAAAGCACATTGCCACCTTAGGCAGTGTGGCGCCGCCCACCTTGGGCAACGTGCCACCACTTGGGGTTTGCCGTCGCCGGTGGAGGAAGATTCTCCTCCATTTTTTGTGCTGCGTCAAATCAAACATCTTCTCATTTCTACACTCTCTCTTCATCAGATTTTGCCATGGCACAAATTTGACAGCCCCTATTTTCTATAAATAGGGGCCCTTCCTCCCATTTTCTCACCATTTCAATTCTTCCACCTTCCAAGAGTTTAGAGAGAGAGAGTGATCTAGAGAGAGAAGGAGAGAAGGAGAAGAAAAATGGTGTAGGAAAAACTATCAAGGTTTCGATAAAAAATTTAGTATTTCTTTAAACGTCTTAATGAGTATTTCTAAAAAATTATGATAATGAATTTATGATTTTATGTAATTTGCATATTTTATGTTTAGTATTTTTTAATAAGTGAATTGTTCCTGATTTCAAGCATGCTATGTGATTTGTAGGCACTTGATGATTTGCATGTAAATAAAATAATATGAAACCGGTAAGGTTATCTAGAAAATAAAAATGAAAATATAAAAAAAAGAAAAGTAGAATAAAGCCTGAAAGGTCTGAAGTATGTATCTGTATTGATATGCATAATGTCTCAAGTGTCTCGTTAGGCTTTTTATCTCTGAGGGGTATCTGTTTTCTCCTTCCCCATCTGATCTGGAAAGATGTGAGAGAACCACTCCCTGTGAATGACAGGGTATCCTTTTACAAGAGTGGTGACATGAATATCTGTTAGGGGTCTTCTTTGGCTAAGGATTGTCGTGATTATAGAATATCTTATATGACCACTATGGTCGTTACGGCCATGGTCATAGATCGTACCATGGTTTGGCAAGCCAAAAATATGCCTGAGAAAATTGTTGCTATCTGTATCTAATCTATTCATTCCACATGGGTAGTTAGAAATCTATGTTTTGGCAAGCCAAAAATGTGCCTGAGAAAATTGTCACTATCTGTATCTAATATAGTCATTCCACATGGGTAGTCAAAAATCTGTATCTGCCCTCAGAGATGGAAGTTGGAACCACTTCACGAAGCATGACACGAAAATCTGAGCATTTCATGATTTATTTGATTTTCTCAATTGTCAAGTATGCTATTTGTTTTTTATTGTTGTGACTATTACATGATGTTTCCTTACTAAATAAATTGTTTTCATAAGGTAGGATAAGACTCTAACAAGATCTAATGGTAAGTGTTTATGATATAATTATTCACCTTTTAAACTTTACGATGTTATCTAAGTATTGTTTTCCTTACTAAGCATATGCAACTCACTCTTTCTATGCCCTCCCTAGATGAGGAAGATAATGAGGGACTGTCAACTGACCTACCCATTGAAGTTTATGAGGATCTCGTGAATTTGCAAACCTTGAGTGCATGATTGTTTCTACACTCTGATAAGTTCAATAGCATAATGATAGAAGTGGCCTTCTTTGTATTTTGACATTTGTATTTTGTAGCCACTTTTGGCCTCAGTTATATGTGTATTTGGAACTCATATATTTTGTATGGAATTTGTATTAATTTGCTCATCTACATATAATTTTTATCATGCACTCATAATTTATTTATGTATCTGAGACCCACATGCCTTAATTAGCATCTGGGATGTCAGACCTTCACTAGCTGCATCCAACATTCTTCTTTCTGTAAGGATTAGTCCTTTATAGAAATAATCAATCAATGATTGTTCGGATATGTAGTGTTGTTGGTAGCTAGCGCATAATCTTTTAAATCTTACCCAGCAATTATGGAGGCTTTCGGTGTCCTTTTATTTAATGTTGCAGATTTATCTTCTTATCCCGATAGCTCTGGAGGCAGGGAAGAATTTGTTTAGGAATGACGTGACTATCTCTCCCCAAGTTGTGATAGAACCAGGCACTAGGTAAAATAACCAATCTTTGGTTGCATCGTCTAATGAGGATGGGAATGCCCTTAGCTTGATTTACTCTTCAGAAACTCCCTGTGGTTTCATAGTGGAACACACCACGTGGAATTCATTGAGGTGTTTGTATGGAGTCCAATTCTCCAATCCTCTTAATTTAAGCAGTAAATAAATCATACCCAACTTCAGTTTGAAGGGTGCATCTAATTCAAGACAAGTAACGCAAAAGGGCTTCTGGTTCGTAGGTAGAGTAGACAACTCCCTCGAAATGTGTTCCTGTGCCATTGATTCTTATGCTACTTCAGATTTTACAGTCTCACTATCTTCTTCAGTTCTTGGATTTTGTGGTTGCATCTATTTTATCTGTTTAGTTTGTTTTCTCAGGGTTTTAGCTTTCTTTTTAATCTCTGGGTCGTAGAGGAGAGGTTTGTCATGATCAGATTTAGTAATAAAAAAAAATTAATAGTTACTCAGTTTCTCAGTAACAGCACCAAAATTTGATAGGTGCCGAATCCACCAAAGATAGAAATCTTATTTTCCAATAATATTAATTGTCTAATGGCAAATAGGATTGATTCCACTGGGAACTGACGCAATACCCGTTGAAACTGTACCTAAATTAGAGGAGTGCAAGAAGCGAGCAAGTATAGATGAGCTTTCAGGAAACAAAAGAAAGCAATTATGAGGTAACAATACTCCAAGCTACTTTATTCCCAACTAAACATCAAATAGCGAGGCCGAATCCATCAAACAAAGTTCCCGACCTAGGAAGAAATGACACCAGAAGGTGCCAGAAACCTGAAGGTTAACGGACTTACTGCAAAGGAATGGCTTGGCTCGAAAATCTCAGCCCAAAAAGAAAGCTCGAATATAGTCTGGGTTTGGGTACACATTTGTTGCAATGCACGTATAGGATACTTGGCCCACACATCCGTCGGTGTTCAAAGGTCTCGTGGTGAGGTAGTCAAAGCAACTTTATACTCTACAAGAAAATAAGAGACATGCATCTTTCTCGGCACAGAGACCTAGAGGTCCACACCCGAGCAAGGAGGCCCGCACGCGCGTTGAACATGCGATCGAGCCCGTACAACCCACAAACATACACGTGTGCCTGCACAGACTACGTGCATGAGCACTTGGGAGCACCCACGCACGTGACCCTCTAGGCTCACGCAGAACTGACCGTGCGTGCGCATGCCCAAAGGGCTGAAAACTTGGACTACATGCGGACAGGTCTGCAGATGGCCAGACCGGCTGAAGCCCACCAGCTCGCAACTCTCGCAAGCCTTTTCCTGTACAGTTCATGCGGACCGATCGGTCCGGCCCATTCGGTTAACCCAAACCCAGTTAACACTTTTCCCCTTTTAATTATTTAATATTTTTATTTATTTTCTTATTTTAAAATTTTAAAATACTTTTAGGATCCTCTTTTTAAAATTACCTATGTTTTAAATTAAAATCCCACATGTCTAAAATAATTTTCACATGTGTTTTATATGGAATTCACATGGGATAAACTTTAAATTATTTTAATTATTATTTTATTATAATTATATTCCTTAGAATTATTTAATTAATTTATTTAAGATAGAATAATTATTTTATTATGTATTTATCCTAGATTTAGATAGAATTCTATCTAGGGCATTATTTTATTAAATTATCTTAATATTTTGTACTCATCTAGATTGCTCAGGAAATGCTATAAATAGACCTTTACCCATAGGATGTAAACACAACACATTTGACAATCAATTTGAGATAATTCTTGAAAGCTTCGTCTTTTTTTCTGTTAGCATTTTTGCTAAATTAGCTTCTTCAAATTCTTCGAGAAGCAGGAGTCTTTAGAAGTCTTGTTGAGCTAAGGAGCGGGGATCAACTTATCAGTAAGTCCGTGGTATTTTTCCTTTCCTTGTTTATTTTTCGTAGTATTTGTTTTTGTTTTCCTTTTAGAATTGAAGATTCAATTAGAGGGAGGGGTTTATTCTAGGTGGTTATAGTTTCGATATTGCATATGTTGAGTGGGTTTTAGGAGTTGATTCGATCCTTCCCATACCCTCTCGTGTCATCTAGGATAAGAGCTTTGGCTCCTAGAAACCCAAATCTATCTTTATTTGCTTTCAGCATTTTGTTCTTAAATTAGCATTCATATTTATTTGATTGTTAATTCATATGGCATCCTACTTGAGTTCATATCTATCCGTTCAATTCAAGTAGTTCATGTTTATTATTCAAAAACAAAATGTAAAAATACAAAAATATCCCAATTGTACCCCAGAAGGCAATTGGCACATTGTTTGAATTTTGCATCACAAAAGCAGAATAGCTGCCTAATTTGTGACCGAAAATCCTTTGAGAAATTGAAGGCAAAGTACGTTGCCTAACTGGTGTGAGCGAAAACTTTTGTTTTCATTCATTCCACACACTATCGACATTTAGTTTTCGAAATTGCATTTCTATAATCTGCATCATCGTTAAATAAAAAAACTTGATCGATCGTAGAGCGTAACCGAAAAATTGGGGGGAGTATAGGAAGATACACCTACCGATTATATCCATTAAGATTGATCGGATCCTTCTAGATCAGTCCGAATTGTCATTCTTTGTGATGTACATTTTTATCGTTCATTTTGTTTTTGTTCCATTACAAAAAAAAATTATTTTTATTATTAAGTGACTAATCGGTTCTAGTTGCTTAGCACACAATAAGCATACTAGTCCTTTTTTTGTGTGTTTAATTCTAAGCTTCAGTAAAAATCAAAATCCTTTAGGGTTCTTTGTTGTGTCACAAGGACTAACATACAGACTCGATTCAAGCGACTCCAATTCTAAATGCTCAACTTGATTGATGAAGCTTTCAATTGAGGGATTATGAGATAAACACGAACGAAGGTAAGGGAGAGATATTGTTTCCACTAACTCTTGTCTCTACAGGAACTCCGTAATGTCTCACTAAAGGACCAATAGCTGACCAGCCACCCTAAAGGAAAGAGTCATGGACATGTTCACCCAATTAAGTATCCAATTGGGAAACATGGCCGCCTGTATGAACCGCCAGGAGTGAGGCAAATACCACAGTTGCTCCAGACACCAAATGGTGGGAGATGAAACAGGATCTTGTGGAGATGATGTTGGTGATAGACAGGGAGGCTGTCGCAAAGAGGTGGACGGAGACCTTCATGACTTCAAGTTTCAGATACTAGCCTTTCAAGGGAAGAATGACCTTGAAACCTACCTTGAGTAGAAACGGAAGGTCAATCGCATTTTTAGATATTGCAACTATTGTGAAGAGAAACAACTCAAGTTGGCCACCCTTGAGTTTATCAATTATGCCTCAGTATGGTGGGATCAATTAGCTCTTCTCTGGGAATGAGATAGAGACTTGCCTATAACTACATGGCAAGAATTGAGATCCATCATGAGGAAGTAGTTTGTGCAAGCTCATTTTGACAGGGATATGAACCTGAGATTGCAATGCCTAACCCAAGGGTTCTAAGTCCGTGGAAGAATACTATAAGGAAATGGAGATAACCATGATTAGAGCTGAGTTGACGAACGGTCGGAAGCCACCATGGCTCAATTCTTGGAGGGGCTAAACAAGGATATTGTCAAATCCTTGAACTCCAAAACTATGTCGACCTAGACCAGATAGTGCACAAGGCCACCAAAATTAAAAGACAACTAAAAAGTAGAGGAACCAATCGGGGGTATGTTAGTAATGTTCCCCAAGGAAATAAAAGATGGGCTCAAAGGGATAAAGGTAAGAAAGTGGACAATAATGAGGGAAAACAATCCGTTGGCAATCAAATAGTTAATGCTAAGGCACCAACCACCCGTCAGAGCATTGTTAAATGTTTCAAGTACATATGAGTGGGGTATATTGCATCCCAATGTCCTAATCAGATACCATGATTATCCAAGGTGATGGAGATATCGTCAGTGACCACGAAAGCAGTGATGAGCAGGAAGATCTACCACTAGTGGACATAGAGAGAATAGCTCTACCAGTACAGGGAGACATGTTTGTGGCTCAACAAGTTCTAAACATACAGATTAAGCCTAAAGACAACAGTCAAAGGGATACTATTTTTCACTCCAAGTGCCTGGTCAACAGAAAAGTCTGTAGTGTGATAGTTGATGGAGGCAGTTGTGCTAATGTTGCCAGTACCTTGCTGGTGGATTAGGAAGGGTTGACGTGCAAACAACACCCTACTCCCTACAAGTTACACTGGTTGGATGACAGTAAAGAGATCTATGTCACCCAGCAGGTATGTGTCTCATTCTCTATTGGTGACTACACTGATGAGATATTGTGAGATGTAGTTCCCATGTAAGTAGGACACATGTTGCTAGGAAGGCCCTGACAGTATGATCGAGATGTTAACCATGCCGGCGAAAGGAATTAATACTCTGTCTGAATGGGTAACCGCACCCGTATTTTAACACCTTTGTCAAGAAGGGACACTTATGAGGATCAGTTGAGAATTAAAAATTCATATGAGGAGTTTGCTAAGGGACAGACGAAGAATGACCATAATCCAAATTTGGACCAAAGTTATTTTTTCATTCAAGAATAAACCAAGAACCACGCCAGATGTCTGGTAAATCCTATATTCTCATTGACCTTAGATGAAAAGTTTATAGTCTCTGTAGATTCGATGACAAATCCTCTCAAAGAAGGGGGGATGACGCGATACTCGCTAAAATCGCACATAAACCAGAGGAGTGCAAGAAGTGAGCAAGTACAAATGAGCTTTTGGGAAATGAAAGAAAGCAATTGTGGGGTAATAATACTCCAGGCTATTCTATTCCTGACCAAGCATCAAACAACGAGGCTGAATCCATCAAACAGAGTTCCCAGCCTCGGAAGAAATGACACCAGAAGGTGCCAAAAACCCAAAGGGTAATGGGCCATACTATTAAGGAATGTCTCAACCCAAGAAGAAAGCCTAAATATAGTATGGGTTTGGGTACTTGTAGGGTACACATGTGTCGTAATGTAGTACATGATACTTGGCTCACACACCGCCGATGTTCTAAGGTCCTGTGGTGAGGCAATCAAGGCAATTTTATACCACATAGGAAAACAGGATATAAACAACTTTCTCGATGCAGAGACTGGAGGCCCACATCCGAGCAAGGAGGTCCACATGCATGTCGAACATGATGCCTAGTTCGTATGGCCCATGAACATGTGCATGTGCCCACACAGACCGCATGCACGAGCGCTCCAGAGCACCCACGCACGAGGCACTCTCAGCACATGCAGAACCGACCACATGTATGCCGGTTTAAGGGGCCTAACGCATGCTCCCCGCACAGAAGGGCCTACGGACGACCTAACTGGCCCAAACCCCCTAGTCCACGACTCCTGCGGGCCTTTGCCTGCGCAGCCTGCATGGACCGACCGGCTTGACTTGACTGGGTAACTCAAACTCGGCCGACCCTTTTCCTTCTTTAATTATTTAATATTTATATTTATTATCTTATTTTAAAATTTTAATAGACTTTTGGGACCCATTTTTAAAATTACTCATATTTTAAATTAAAATCTCACATGCCTAAAATAATTTTCACATGTGTTTTACATGGAATTCACATGGGATAAACCTTAAACTATTTTAATTATTATTTTATTATAATTATATCCCCTTAGGATTATTCAATTAATTTATTTGGGATAGAATAATTATTTTGTTACATTTTTATCCTAGATTTAGATAAAATTCTATCTACGGTATTATTTTATTAAATTATCTCAAGATTTTGTACTCATCTAGATTATCTAGGAAAGGCTATAAATAGACCTTTGCCGATAGGATGTAAACACAACACATTTGACAATCAATTTGAGAGAATTCTTAAAAGTTTTAACTTTTCTTCTTTTAGTATTTTTGCTAAATTAGCTTCTTCAAGTACTTCGGGAAGTAGGAGTCTTCAGAAGCCTTGTTGAGCCAAGAAGCAAAGATCAAATTATCAGTAAGTCTGTGGTATTTTTTCTTTCCTTGTTTATTTTTCTTACTCTTTCTTTTTGTTTTCCTTTTAGGATTGTAGATTCAATTAGAGGGAGGGGTTTATTCTAGGTTGTTATAGTTTCGGTATTGCATACGTTGAGTGGCTTTTAGGAGTTGATTCGATCCTCCCCATACCCTCTCGCGTGAGGAACTGAGGATTTTTTTTTGTTGACCAGTTTGAATAGAATTAAAACGGGAGAATTTATTCTTTCAAATGGAATAGATGATGAAGAGTATTTAATCTAAGAAAGCTTAGACTTAAAGAAATAAATTCGTTGAAATAAATTTTAATTTAATCAATTATGTAAGCATTCTCAATTAATGAAATAACTACACTCCAATAATGCAATTTATCACTGATGCAAAAATCAAAATATATCAAAATATAGCAAATCAGTTCTAGTTTCTGACAACCAATCCTTCATTAATTTTAAACCAGTTAAGAAATGTTCATTAACTGGTTCTCATTGGTCAAACAACCTCGGGAAAGTCCCTAAAATTAAATTATTAATGGCTTAGAAGCTAGAAGAACCTGATTCAGATTGCTAGATTGATATGTGTGAACCGGTCAACCCAATTATCCATTCTCTTAGTTCAAAATTAATTGCTACTAGGTCCCATTCGGCTCAAACAATTACATATTGGAGCTACCTCGGATGGGTGTATGCTGCTAAGTTACGTGTCCAATGGGCCCTATTAAATGGTTTGCAACAGTAAGTATGTATATATGCAGAAAAATAAATAAATACTAGCATTCAAACAAAGTTAAAGTTAACTCAATTCGATCTTATAGTATATATTAGAGTTTTACTAAATCAATTAATTGGGAAAAGTAAAAAGCATCTAGCCAGTCATATTGAGTTATAGCCCAAAGTTTCTTTTTGATTAAGAGGAAGAATAAAGAGAAAAGTGCAGAAAATTTGCAGGCATTGCAGTATGCGAAGCAAGGAAGAAGATGATCTTTGTTTTCTACCAATGGCTTCTTTTATAGCTAAAAGTGACACAGATCATAAAACGAAGGCCCAGTCCAAAGGACGAGGAAAACAAGCTCAACAATCCAAGGATATAATAATACTTACATCTCAATTCAAGTGGAAAGAGAGAATCAAGCAAGGGAAGGGAAGACTTTTAAAGAACCAAAAACCGACTGAACAGAAAAGATTATGGCCAGCCCTAAACTTCCATTTATTTTCTTCCTAATTTTTTACAATCAATTAAAATATTCTCCATTAAAAAAGTTTCCAAAAGGGAATATCCTATCTAGCCTAATTAGTTAAAATCTTTTAAATTTTTGTTAATTTTTCAATTAAAGCAAGATTTAATTTCTATAACTAATTTAGGAGATTTATTTCTTTGTATTGCCCATCACTTTACTCTATAAATAGGTCTTCAGTTTCTAGTTGTAACCATTCAAGATCAAAATCAATAATATTATGAGTCTTATTCAAGAGAGATTTTTTTATCTTTCTTATTAAATATGGAGTGGATCTACTTATTAAGGTAATTCCTTATGTTCTTCTATTCTTCTTCCTAATCATTCGTTTCCCAGTGATCTTCATTCTTATCATCTTGATAGAGGGTTAAGTAGGGAGGGTTTTCATAGGATAAAACTATTTTGGTGCCTTGAATGAAATTAAGAGGTCCTAATCATGTTGGTTGATCCTGGGTTCCAAATAAAAAAGGATTAGGGTTTCTTTTTGGGATTCTTCCCAATGATTTCGACACTTAGCTTACTTTCCAAAATATTCTTCCCTTTAATTTTGGTTATCAATCCCGATTGTAGCGAGATTCTTTTTTTTTTTGAATCTCAAGAGTGCACCTTTTTCAAATCAGCAGCTGCACGTGTTCTAAGAGTTTATTAAGGCTTGGTTGAGTGTAAATTGGGCCTACTTCTTACTATCTTGGCGTTAATTGTGCCCAAGGGTTAGTTACACTTCTTCTTTTTATTTAGATGTAAGCCTTGGCCGAGGCTTACATGAGTGACTCCACAAGTTATAATTTCGTAGATGCCTTAACCTTGCTCTGAGGTATGAGTGAACAAGAACTAGGGTCTGCTACTTCTTGCTGGGCCTAAGCCTTGGGCAAGGCTTATTCTTGGTCTGACATCTCCGTCATAAATGCTACCCCTCTTTATGCTGTTTTCCTTGATTTTTGCTCCCATAGTTTGTCCTACATCAAAATGAATAGAATAAATCAAATTAGAAAATAATTATTTCGATTAAGCACATAAAAATGGACAATGAAGATGATGTCTTTACACACTATCAAACTTCCCCACACTTATCTTGTGCTTGCCCTCAAGCACTTCATAATGCAAATCATTAATTCTTTATCCTTCACTTTTAACGCAACCATTCCCATTAATTCTACTACAATTCAATCCGTTACATTTTGACTTTTTAAATTCGAAGAACAACCATCAATTAGGAGTTCATAGAATAGATTTTCATACATCCTCATAAACGAAAAATTGTTTAACCAATATCCAGACGCAACATGAGAGTTTTACAAAATTGTTCTACATAGAAGTTTTTTTATTGAGAGAAACAGCCAGTACCCAACAAAACAACCATCAAACCTATTCAGAAATGAGGATTTCATGCAATTGGTTCATGTTAAAGACAATAAATTTATTTGTGGCTAACTTGAGCACTTTGTTTACTTAAATTGTCACTAACCTTTTGAAACGAAGGCAAACATTTGTGATGAATGCACCCAATTACTTAGCTGGTCAAATATTTAAGTGGCTACTAGCACTACTCATGGTCATTCGACTTGAATTGTACAATCATTTTGATGCGAGGACAAACAATTATGATGAGTGCACTCGATTGCTCAGTTGATCACAGATTCAAGTGACTGGAGGAGTAGATTATTTGTGCTCTCTTTTCTTTCTCTCTAGTTTTTTTTAAAATTCTATACATGAACCATATAGTTCTAGACATACAAAACTAGATAGTTGCAGTGGGGTTCTTCAAGGCATTGACATTCTTTCAAAAGTAAGAGAAATCGTATTTTGTGATGACAATCTCTAACAAGTCATGTTTAGGATATATGATTAAAAATGACTGCTTTTAATATGAAATGATGAAAGACCAGCTATGATTCCAAGAAGATGGTTATAAATTAAAATTCATTTTTCAAAATATCACATTTGAGTTATTTTTAAAATAACAAAATAGTTGTAATCCTTTAAGATATCCATCCAGCCTCTTTTTCTCATGTTTAGTTCTTTTTGGGTGAACAAGTACTTTAAACTTTTGTGATCGGTATAGATTTCAAAATTTTTACCGTACAAGTGATGTCGTAAAATTTTGAAGGTAAAGACAGTGGCTGCCAACTCAAGATCATTATTGGGATAATTTTGTTCATAGGGCTTTAACTGCCTTGAAGCATAGGCTACCATTATACCATATTGCATAAGCACGCATCCCAGACAAAGGCATGATGCATCATAATAAACTTGAAATCCACCAGTATTGTTGGGAACAACTAACACTGAAGTAGAGGTCAAACGGTGCTTGAGTTCAAGGAAACTTTGATACAAAACTCAAGATCAACTAATATGACAAAAAACCCCACATATATTCTAGTGTTCAGAATCTTCAAACTTTCAACAAACCTTCCCTACTTGACCTACATTCAACATGTGAATATCAACCAAGGTAATTGGGATAATGACTTGAATTGTTTAAACACCATAAGACAGAACCTTGATGAGTGAAATTAATTCACGAAGGATTAATAAAATGCCACAAGGACTTACCTTGATAAGTTAAATCAATTCCCACTCAACAAGAAGGTTGACGAAACCTAACTAGTTGAAAACTAAAACTTCATAGTTTTATTATTCTCAAACTTGAATTATTAAAATTATGAATTAAAAACCTATTTATCGAGTAAGTCATGTGCATTACAATGAAATAAATCTCCTAAATTAATGGTAGAAATTACAAGAAAATTAAATCTTATCTTGAATGAGTAATAATAAAAATTAAGAAAACTTAAACCAAAATAGACTAGATAAGATCTTCCATTTTTAATGAGAATATTATAATTAATTGTGGAGAAATTAGGGGAAGTAAATATGGTTAATTAAGGTCGGCCATTAAAGGAGCACACATATCTTTTCTAAACCATGGGGGGAAGGGGAAGGGGGTTTGGTTCTTTAAGGAATGAGATTTAATTTCCTCCTCCTTTAAGATATCACATGGTTTAGGATGAAATCTTTCCTCTTGGTTGATTTTCCCTTTAAAGGAGAAGATGTTCTTTTCCCTTTCCTTACTCACATCATCCCCTCCCTCTTCAAAAATGATTCATCCTCGAATCAAACACTTCTTATGTTGGAGTTTCACAAATTCTACTTTCTTTGAGAAACTTTCGTCGGTTGGGATGTTGTATAAGATCATTGTAAAAATCTGCAAGGAATAATTAGTAAATAAAATAACACTCCTTCACTTGTTTTACTCTTGTGTTTCCCTCACTTTCCTTCCTTCCAGCTAAATGTTAAAATTGAATTCTCTTGAACTAAGATAATCAACTTTCGTTTAGGACACTTTAAGGAATCCTAGAAAAAGATAGTTGTAAGATAATTCTAGAAGTAACGAGTTCAAACACACGAATGAAGATAATGTATATTTTATGTATGATACTGAGTAACTAGGATGCAAATTAGCTACTTAACGATGTAACAGAACAAAAGAACAATGCAAGAAAGAAAGTTTGAGGACAAGAAGGACAATATGGACATGATTTTTTTGTTTGCGTTATTGATGTGTATGAATGGATGCAAAGGATGTTTTTTTTCTTTCTTTTTTTACTATGAAGAATAATAAATATGCAAAAATAAAATATACAAGATAATATGATTTACCTTGAGTCTAAGCTCTTATACCAAATGATGCAGAACCCAAGATCAACTAACGTGATAAAAAACTCCTCCTATACTCTAGTGTTTAGAATCTTTAAACTTTCAACAAACCATCCCTATATTTGACCTACATTCAACACGTAAATGTCAACCAAGGTAATTAGGATAATGACTTGAATTGATTAAACACCACAAGACAGAACCTTGATAAGTGAAATCAATTCAAGAGGGATTGATAAAACACCACAAGGACTTACCATGATAAGTTGAATCAATTCTCACTCAACAAGAAGGTTGACGAAACCTAACTAGTTAAAAATTAAAACTTCATAGTCTTATTATTCTCAAACTTGAATGATTACAATTGTGAATTGAAGACCTATTTATAGAGTAGGCCATGTGCATTACAAGAAAATAAATTTCCTAAAATAATGGTAGAAATTATAAGGAAATTAAATCTTATCTTGAATGAAAAATAATAAAAATTAAGAAAATTTTGACTAGAATAGGCTACATAAGATCTTCCATTTTAAAATGGGAATATAATAATTAATTGTGGGGAATTAGGGGAAGTAAATATAGTTAATTAAGACTGGTCAATTAAGGAGCAAAGAGCGCACCCATATCTTTCCTAAACCATGGAGGAAGGGGGATTTGTTTCTTTAAGGAATGAGATTTGATTTACTCTTCCTTTAAGATATCACATGGTTTAGGATAAAATCTTCTTTTTTGGCTGATTCTCCATTTAAAGGAGACGATTTTTTTCCCCTTTCCTTGCTCACATCAAACTTTCTAAGGTGAGAACCATCATAAAGGACATTTTGATAAAAGAGGAAAACACGTAGGACACTGAAGCCCATGACGAACTAGGACCAATGGAGAGACAAGCCTAGTTACCTGTGGGACCAATCACCTAAAATCGGGCCCGCAAACTTTAAAAAATTTTCAACTTGATAGTACAAGACTGGATAAGTAGCGTGGTCATCGATAAAGCACAAAAAAAGGCCCAAGGTCTAGTGCAATAATGGGACAAGTACAACATGCATAAACTACCTTCAGCAGGTGAGCAACAAACATGGGAGCCCACTTGCGCATGCAAGAACCCCACACGTGTGAAATAGCATGCGAGCATGCAATAAGTGCAACTTGTGCGCCTAGTGTGTGACATGCACACAAGACCCACTATGTGCACGAGCCTGGGGGTGACCTGCAGCTAGCAAGCCAACTTGTCCAGCCGGCCTAATGCGTAGCTTGCGGCCTAACCCGCGGGCCTACCATGCACAATCTATGTGGGCTGACTGACCAACCCAACTTGCTCGGGTTGTCCAAAACCAGCCTTCCTCACTTTTTAATTAATTAATAATTTTATTTTATTATTTTTAATCCTTTTAGACCCCACCTTTTAATTCCTATGTTTTTAATTTAATTCCCACATGCCTTAATTAATTACCCCACGTGTTTTAGATGGAAATCACAAGGGATTAAGTTTATCTTATTTTTAATTACTATTTTAATGTAAATTATATCGCTAAGATTATTTAATTAATTATCTTGTATTTAGATGTGATAGAATAAATTTTTTATTATGCAATTATCCTAGAATTAAATAAAATTTTACCTAAGATATTAGTTTATCAACTTCTTTAAGAGATTGTAATCATCTAAAATTATCACAAGAAAGCCTATAAATAGGCCTTTGCCAATAAGTTCTAAACACAATCAATTTGAGAAATATTCTTGAAAGCTTAGCCTTTTTCTTCAATTAGCATTTTTGTTAATTTTTAGCTTCTTCAAGTTCTTCAAGATGCAGGAATCTTTAAAATCTTATTGAGCCAAAGAGCGTGGATCAACTTATTGGTGAGTTCATGGCATTTTTTCTTTCCTTATTTTATTTTTCCTAGCTTTTTTTTTATTTTCCTTTTAAGATTGTAAATTCAATTAGAGGGAGGAATTTTCTAGGCAGTTAAGATTTAGTA
>NW_019014661.1:1284743-1299846 GCF_000150535.2 Carica papaya | reverse complement strand
CATTTTGGGTTAATTTTGGCCATACAATCTAGTTCATTTAAGGCAAATTTATCTTTCATAGGTTTCTTAGGTGGGAATAAATTCTGGTTGTTCGATCTCTTTGAATTTTCCTGTGTGATGAAATCTTGGTTGTCCCCTTTCCACATTGCTCCCATGCGTCCAATTCGCCACTCAGCATTTGTGTGGCACGATTTGGACCATTTATTTAAATCTCTCTCCTGTGTGCTAGATGACCTGCTGCTTGGTTAATCCGAATTGGTCCTTATGGATATATTCTTTATGATTCCCATTAGTATAACAAATGACTTCTTTATTTCTTCATCTCATTGTTAAGTCAATGGTGGTGGATTTTTGACATGATGTTCATTAATAAAAATTACCTTATTTTAAAAAAAAAATTCCTTGAAAGTACTACCTATAAACATTAAACTTGACTTGTCAATGATAAAGATTATTAATATACATTTCATCATCAATAAATAAATATGAATTTTATTTGTGTGTTAAAGGAATCAAGTTGAGAATATATTTTTCTATATTTGTTAACTTTTATGTATAAGATTTTCTTGTCTATTTATTTGTTATAAATCATAATTATTTTAATATGATAATGTAAAACAAGAAAAAATGTTAAATACTCAATTTCATATTTAGAAGTAATAGATTTTTCAAATGTATAAACGTTAAAAAATCCGATTTGTCTTAAATTTTAAGTAGTATCTTTAAGTACAACCATAGGTTCATTGCACATATTACCATCTTATATATTCTTCTCATAACTAGTGTCTTGCACTGTGCTTCTCTATTGGTGTAATTAGAAACTAAAGCCTATAAACTATAATCCAATGGGGATATTAGATTCAAAGTCAAAGACAGAGTTAGACGATCAACTTTATGAAGCTTCATGTTGAAAAGGAAAGGAAAAGAAAATTATGATACTGGATTTGAACTTACCGTTCGAAGGTTAAACCCTTTAATGCTTTGAAGACCAACTAGTTTAAAAGGAGAAGATGATGAACAAGATTGTAGAATTTCCAAAAAGTGATGAAAATCAACAGTGTAGAAAAAGAAAGCTCATCGAAGATGAAAATGGTGAAGGATTTAAAAGATCATAAGGTAGGTCTAGTTAATTTACATGTATTCAATCTTTTCACTTGTGTATTTAATAGATTTTACTAAATCTTTTGGCATGTATTATGCATATGTGATTGCAGTGATTAGAGATGCAAAGAAATATCAAGACTTCATGAAGTAACTTCCATTGCCTAAACAAAATAGAGAAGACCTTCCATTCAATAGCTGTGGAGAACTCATAAAAGGGATGATAGAAAAGTACAATCAACCTCTACATTACCTCACTCACTATCAAATGAGAATGTGAGATGTGTCGAGATTCAGAAACGAAAATGAAAAGAAATAAGTGGAATATATAATTCACCCTAGAAGAGAAGAAGTCGTGATCTGGGTCATTGAAGAATTTAATAGGAAATATGTTTCTTATGATTATCTTGCAGGCATTTGGGATGCTGATGATGACCCTATTT
Organism: Carica papaya; assembly: GCF_000150535.2. The sequence continues at coordinate 1,298,302 of NW_019014661.1, read as the reverse complement.
TCGAAGAATTTGTTAAGCCAACCTTGGCTCCATGTAAGGATGCTTAATTTCAAATAATGGACTTGTGGTGATTGTGATCATGCAAAGCCTTTTGCTAGATTTAGTTTTTATATACTTTGCTATCATTTTAGATTGCCCAGTACTTTGAACAGAGGATATTAATAAATAGTCCACATAAAGAATTATCATATTTTCGTAGATTTCATATAAAAAATTTATATACCTTAATTTATAATAAAAGTTAAATTTTAATTTAAAGTATATTTATGGTGTTCTTTATTATTAACTAACATATAGCCATAAACACTCATAAGTAAGTAATTAATTACACTACAAAATATGCTTACTGTAATGACCATTTCAATAACAAATAAAATCCACTAATAAAAGTTTGATCTATACAAACAGAAAGCATTGATGTAGGTTACTTTCTGTTGGTATATGATACTTGTTACTAACCCATTTTAGTATTTCACCTAATTGAATCTGACCATTCTGATTTTTTAATTTCACTCCATGTTTCTCAATTTAAAGGTGCCTAAAGTTTCGAATAGATCTATTTTGACCTATGATATCTCAAGCCCTCCTAATTTCCATTGTTTTTATAATCCGCTCGTGAAAACCTTGTCACTTCATTTGTTTCTTAAATACAACTTTGTTTATTTTAAAACTAGTGAATCATCTTTCTTTCTTTCTTCAAGAATTTTATTTAGAAATTTCAATACGCCTTTTTCTCTTTTTTTTTAACAATATTATCTCTAGTAATTCATTTAGCTGCTAATTTTCTTTTTATTTATAATGACACCCACAGACCTGAATATACCCGAAGTTTCCCCATATATTAACTCTATTATTTTTTGTTTTCAAGTCTATTGTATTATCCCATTTTTAGTATATTTATTTTATTTTCTTTATTCTCCATTTAATTACAATTTCTTTTACTCATAATCTCTTGTAAATCCTTTCTCCTTAATTTTCTTGATTATTAGTTCATTATATTCAGTAAGTTCAATTTGGAAAAATAAATAAAAAATTTACAAATATTAGTATGGCCAATAAATTTTCCTTTGTCTTCCAAGCCCAATAGTATTAGTATTAGCACTTTCACCTAGAAAATATCAAGCTTACCGTTTCGCATCCTCGATTCAATTATTTGAACCCATAGATAATATAAGTATATATCTTCCACTCCCATAACCACTTCTGCTTTAGTGAGTCTCTCTAGTAATTTTCCTTTATGCTTTTAATAGAGTTATCTTGTTATACCTTATGATTTTCAAGTTTTAGGTCAAATTCATTTAATTTCATAGCTGAATTAATTCCCGAGTTATGCATAAAATTTGTGTTTATTTTCCAAACAGATCTTTACTCAACCTTACCATTCCTCATTTGTACCTATTGTATATTTTAATATTTTAAGTTCGTATTTGATCTCACAATTTTATTAACTCCCAAATCATGCATAAATGTTAGTGTTTATCTTATAAAAAAACCTTTGCAGCATTTTACCTTCCCTCATTAGCCCCAATTAGTTATTCCAAAATTTCCAAGTTTATGACCTTTTCACTTAATTGACATCATGCTTCAAAAAGAGTATTTTCATGAACCTATCTATTGTGACCCCAAATTTTTATTTTAATTTTTTTGTTGTTTTTACAGTGAACTAAGTTTGTTCCCAATCATCACCATGCTGAGCTATCAGTAAAAACCATTCGAGAAATCTAAATCGATGATACGAGAAATCAAGCAATCTAAAAATTAGTGAAAGATAGTAAGAAGATTAAACTTATGCATTCAAACAGGAAACAAGACATTTAAACAATAAATATTAGCCATTTTCAACAAGCTTGTGAACCCTAAATTTTGATTAAACTCAAAATATTAAAGAGGCCTTAATATCAAATCAATAAATCAAAGAAAACATCTATTTTCTAGATATTATGCCTTTCTTATTTTTGAGTCTCGGATTTGGACATTTTTTTCGGGTCCATGGTGATGCTAGACTCCTTTCATCATGACTTGTACACAAAAAAATTTTAGGGTTTCCCTCACCAAGTCTTAAAGGATCACGAACCCTAAGTCAAGGAAAATACTTACCGAAACAAAACAGCCTCCGCTCTTGGCAGTGTCTGGGACACAAAAGGGTTTTTCGGTTGGATCCTTCATTCCCTTTGGCTTTGATAATTTTTAATATGGAACCTAGGATTAACAGTGCAATGCAAAACCTTGCATATACATTAGCAACTAGAAACTCAAAACCCTAAGTAAACCCTCCCTACTTGACACATAGTATACAAGGGAGTGAAAATTAAGATAATAGAGATAAATGAATTAATTGAAATGCCAAAAGGAAATCCTTAATAATTTAAAATTAATTCAAAAAAGATATTGATGAAAATGCCACAAGTTACCTTGATAAGTAAACATCAATTCTCCACTCAAAAAGAAGGTCTTAAAAATCCTCCCTAGTTGAAACTAAAACTTTGCGATTTTATTATTCTCAAAACTTGAATTTTTTTATAAGTAAGAATTGATGACCTATTTATAGTGTAGAACATGTGGATAATAAAGAATATAATCTCCTAATTTAATGGAAAAATTATGATACGGGAGTGTAACACCCCCCCCCCCCCCATCATTGTGCTTAATTTACTTGGAAAACCCAATTTATTCGGGCCTTCAGGCTGCATTGAACTCATTTAATTTACTCCATAAATTATTATTGCAATTATGAATTATGCCGATTTTTTTAAAAATTTTTAATTAATTTTACTTTATTTTATTTTATTTAGTCTAATTATTTATTTAAATAAAAAAATGAATTTTGAAAAAAGGGAAAAATCCTCACATTACAACGCCCCCCGTGCGGCGTTCGTGCACTGTTCGCGTGCACAACAGTCGCGAAACATGTGTACAATGCGCACGTCCAATCCGCGTGCGCGGCTTGGGATCAACCCTGCGCGCGTCTTGTTGTGCATAGGCGGGCCATCCACACGTCACCTCGCTCGCAGACAGGCACCGCACATTGTAGGCTAGCTACTGCGTGTGCGGCAGGGTGGGCTGTGCGCCTGCAGTGCGCCGAGTGGGCCCTTGTTGTCTCGGGCATTGTGTTGCTGCCCACCTGGGGTGGGGCACTGTGGAGGAGATCTTTCCCCTCCGTTTTTCGTGTTGAGCATCTTGTTTTCTCTCTCTTCACCAAATTTTGCCACTTGGCGCAAATCCAATAGCTCGCAATTTCTATAAATAGGGGTCATTCCTTCCCATTTTCTCCACACTTTCATTCTTCCACCTTTCAAGAATTAGAGAGAGAGAGAAAGTGATCTAGAGAGATAAAGAAAGGAAGAAAAACGTAACAGTGTAGAAGAAATTATCAAGATTTTGGTAAAGAATCTAGTATTTCTTTAAACTTCTTAAGGGGTATTTTTAGATAACAAAAAAAAAAGATTAAATTGATGATTTGTGATTTTGCCTGTTTTGCATGCTTTTGTGTTTATAGGTTTAATAAGTTGAATTGTTCTTGATTTCAAGCATGCCATGTGATTTATAGATACTTTATGCTTTGCATGTAATTAAAATAATATGAAACTCGTAAGGTTACCTGAAAAAAAAAAGAGAAATATGGAGTGAAGCATGAATGGTCCTAGTATGTATCTGCATTGACATGCATAATGTATCAAGTGTCTCGTTAGGCTTTTTATCTTTGAGGGGGATATGTTTCCCTAATCCCATTCGAAATATTTGTTTCTCCCTCCCCCATTTGGTCTACAAAGATGTAAGAGGACCGCTCCTCTGTGATAACAGTGTACCCTTTGACGAGAATGGTGACACAAATATCTATTAGGGGTCACCTTTGGCTAAATATTGTTATGACTATAGAATATCTGATAGGACCACTATAGTTGGTGCAGCTGTAGTCATAGATCGTACTATGGTTTGGCAAGACAGAAATGTGCTTAAACAAATTGCTGTTATCTGTATCTGATTTGGTCATTCCACATGGGTTGTCAGAAATCTGTATCTACCTTCAGGGATGGAAGTTGTAACGACTTTGCGAAGCATGACCTAAAAATCTGAGCATTTCATGATTTATTTAATTTTCTCTGTTATCTGGTATGATGTGTGTTTGTTTGATTTGTTTGATTATATTAACATGATATTTTCTCTAATAAATAAATTATTTTCATAAGATAAGATATGTCTATGAAATAACCAAACGGTAAGTATGTATGTAAAATAATTCACCTTTAAAACTTTACGATGTCATTTAAATATTATTTTCCTTATAGAGCATATGGTACTCACTCTTTCCATGGCCCCCCCTCCAGATGAGGAAGAAAATAAAGAACCACCAACTGACCTACCCATTGAAGTTTATGAGGATTCTGTGGATCCGCAAACTTGAGTGCATGATCGTTCTCGCACTCTGATGAGTCCAATAGCTTGGTGAAAGAAGTAGACCTTTTTATATTTTGAATTTGTATTTTGCAGCCATTTCTAGCCTCAGTTACTGTATGTAATTGAAATTCATATATATTTGTAAGGAATTTGTATTAATTTGCTCCACTGCATATAATTTTTATCGTGCACACATAATTCTATTTCTGTATCTGATAACCACATGCCTTAATTAGCAATTGGGATGTCACAGATGGTATCAGAACATAATTACTCAGATCAAACCCCTTACACTGAGGCTTTAGGTAGCAAGACCCTTAGAATACCTAGCAAGAATAAGTCATTTTTTTAAAAATTAGACCAACATCTCATGTCTTCCTTTCTTTTATAGGAATAACGTGAAGAAGACCATCCGTTAGATTTTACTGAGCGATCTGAAGCCCCAGATCAACCAACTAGGGCTGAATTTGGCGAACTCTTCTGAGCCATCTAAGGATTGACTACAGCCATAGGAAAAAATCAAGCCAACCCTTGTCCACCTCCTACCCTAGAATACTAAACAGCTTAGAGGTCCATTTCTCATAACATAACAGAGTTTAGGAAGCTTAACCCGCCACATTTTGAAGGTGGCCCTGAACCCTTAATGGTCGAAGCCTGGATTTGACAGATAGAGAAGTTTTTCTCTATCCTAGACCTGACTGAGGAACAGAAGGTTCCCCTAGCAGCCTTTATGCTAAATAGTGAAGTCGAACATTGGTGGCAACTTAAGAAGGAAGTTCTACCTACCCATACCACCTGGGAAGTTTTTATGGATGCATTCTTTGATAACTTTTTCCCTGCCTATGTCCGAGAAAAGGAGGAGGAATTCAGGACCTTCACTAAAAAAATCTAACAGTTGTCTAGTATGCAGCCCATTTCGTCCAACTGTCTAGGTTCGCCCCTCTAATGTCACCCTCGAAAGTTGAAAAGGTAATAAGCTTCTAAAGGTCCTTCGTGCCGACATCTATGATTGGGTTACGATGCTGAGATCAAGCTCGTATCCAGAGGTGTTAGAACATGCCCAGTTGGCCGAAGACCTCATCTTAGCCAAACACCAATGCATTGCTCAAGTCCATACTCAACAACAACAACCCCAACAGCTTAGAAGGAGATTGCCTAACCTAGTAAGTAGCCACCCCGATAAACAAAATAGAGTTTCCATTTCCCTTGTCTTATCTCCACCTACAGGTCAGCCTGCTTGACCTACCCAACCCTGTCAACATTGTGGTCGCTTGCATGGTGACCTACCCTATCGGCATATCAATTACGCCTGCTATAGGTGCGGAAGAACCCAACATTTTTTTAAAAACTACCCCAAAGATCAAAGGACGTGGCCAAGCCTGTAGCATAAGGTTGTGTGTACCACCTAGATGAACCCAGTGCTCTCCCCATCCTGTTCTCATCCAAAGTATGCTTTCTATTCATGATACTTCTATCAAGACTTTGATCGATACAGTGCTACTCACTCTTTTATTTATGTGCATTTTCTATAAGCTTGACATTAAGGTTGGGAACCTTTAGCGGGCATATTAACGATAGAAACTCCCTCTAGGGGATTATTAGAAGCTCATTGTGTATATAAAGATTGTAATATAAAGACTTCAGGGATATAAGTATTTGTGAATCTAATATTGTTAAATTTTTCAGGATTTGATGTGATATTATGAATGGACTTGTTAGAAAAGTATAAAGCAATAATTGATTGTGAAAATAAAATTGTAATTTTGTAGTTCCTGAAAAAGGAATAAAATCTACTGTTATTATTTTTCCTAACAATTGAATAAACATGAATATTGGTGCTGCCCCTGCAGTGTGTTCCATACTGATTGTTTGCAACTTTTTGGATGTCTTTCCCATTGAACTTCCTGGTTTGCCTCCCTTGCGAAAAGTAGATTTCCTAATTGAATTACTGCTCGAAACCAATTAATCTCAAAGCCCGCCTATTGTATGAGTCATGCTGAGCTTGCAAAGCTAGAAAATCAACTTTTTGAACTAATGACCTAGAAGTTTATCCGCCCTAGTCATTCTCCTTAGGGCACTCCAGTATTGTTCGTGAAAAAGAATGATGGTTTCATTATACTTTACGTGGATTATTAGGAACTCAATCGAGTAAAAGTTAAAAGCAAGTACCCCTTACCCCGGATTGACAACCTCTTTGATCAATTACAAATAGCCATGGTCTTCTCTAAGATTTAATTCGCTCATGAGGTTTTAATTGTCAGGACCCATAAGTGACTACTGTACCATGCTGCATCAAAACACACCCCAAGCCAATATGAGATGCATCGCAGTAGACTTGAAATCTTCCAATAGTGTCAGGGAGGGTCAACACATGAGCAGAGGTTAGATGATGCTTCAATTCCATGAAGCTTTCATTGCCTTCATAATTTCAGATAAATGGTACGCCCTTTCGGGTGAGTCGGGTCAATGAAGCAGCAATATTAGCAAATCCATCGACGAATCGCTGATAGTAACCTACCAAGCCAAAGAAACTACGTACCTCAGCCACATTGGTGGGCAGATTCCAGTTGATTACTGTTTCAACCTTGGACGGATCAACAGAAATTCCTTCACTTAAAATTACATGACTGAGGAAGGAAACTTGATCCAACTAGAAGGAGCATCTGCTAAGTTTAGCATACAGTTGGTTCAAGCGAAGGGTCTCTAACACTTCAATCTAGTGTACTACATGTTCCTCCAGACTCTTGGAGTACACTAAAATGTCATTAATAAATACGATAACATACTGATCTAGTGCGTGCTAAAAAACTCTATTCATGAGGTCCATGAAGGCTACAAGGGCATTGGTTAACTTGAACGACATTACCCTGAACTCGTACCTGGACTGGTTGAGGTCCATTAACCAAACCAAGCCATCAGGTTTCCATTTGGGCTGAGGCTCAATTGGGAAGAACCCTCTCAGTCATCACTTTGTGGGTGAGATCGAGGGCCCAAGCCTAGGCCCGTATGCGTCCCCACACACGAGAGTGCCAAGCAGGCCTAATTGATGATAGGCTACACAACAGCATGCCACGGGCAAGCTATCTCGATAGTTTGGCCTGTCGGAATAGGTCCTTCCTACATGTAGTGCACAAAGGCACTCGGTTAGGCAGCACGACATAATGTGCCTTGCCTGCCCCTGCAGTGCAATCACCACGCCTGGGCTTTTTGGCTTACTAGCTTGCCTGGCAAGCAGTACGCTCGCACTTCTATACATGCGTGCGCCCGTATGCGTGCACACATTGGCACAATTGTGCCCCCACTAAACCGATCCATTTTGAATATTTAACTCATGCATTTCCCTTCATATTAACTTAGAAGTAACACCAAACAATCAAAATTGTCATACATTTCACTTTCCTATCTCATTTTCACTAAAACAAAAGAAATCATCGAGTAAAATAACTTGCATTTTGGGAACCAACATACAAACACATTTTCTACTTTTTCTTAGTTTTGAAATTGTAAAAATGGGAAATTTGAAGCATGCAGAAAAAATACAAAGTCCCTTACCTACAAAAAAGTTATCGGCCTAAGGGAAGAAGAAGTTGCCCGCAGTTTGTTCGAAGGGAAAAGCTTGTTATAACTACAAGCACAACGATGTTGTAGAAGTTTCCTAGTTTGCAGAGGAGGTTCTGCAGATGGAAGAAAAGAAAAAGAAGGTAAAGCTTTACAAATGGGTTGCTTGACAACCAAAAGAAAGAGTAGGATCTTGGAGGGAAGAAGAAAACTCATCGTGTCATCGAGGAAAGCAAAATGGATTATTTTTGCTGTGGTGGGGAAGGACAGAGTGGGTTGGTCTCTCGATTCCGTCTTGTGTTTCTCTCTCTCTTTAACATCCTAAATATCTAATGGGTAAAAGGGAGCCAACTACTTAAATAGTTATTAGTGCTAAAACAAAAATTGACATTGAAGAGAAAATAAAAAACTCCTTACAAAGCAATCTAATATTTAAAACTTACATCAAGGCCATACGTTGGTAATCTTAAAATATAAGTAGAGTCATTATAGGATTTTACATCAGACTACAGAATAACTATTGTACCCGAATCATGTCCTAAAAAATTTTAAAAAATCCATGAATGAGTCTGGTCAAACTCCAAGGGATTATTCAGGGAGCAAATCCTAAATTTTTTCAACATCTGGGGGCACGGATTAGAGGTGAGTTCCATGTAAACTCAGTAAGGGAAGTAGTATTTAAAAATACATGGCTAAGGTTTAAAAAGTGGACAACTTGAACAACACTTTTGATATCTTTTACCTTAGAGAACCATCACAGGATGGAGTCATTTAATCGTTCAGAAAATTCTTTGTCTTTAAGAAAACTAGTGAAACAATTATATAACCAAGGTAAGAACACCATTATTCAATATTTAAGTAGGAATGTTACGTCACATTTGGCACACCTGTGCATATCAAACATACAATCAAGTAAATGGCATGCTTGATAAACAGAAGAACAAATCATAAAAACTATCATAAAGATACTAGTAACATAAACAACATACTTAGCAAACCAAAGAAATATTGTACAAATCATAATCAGCATCGTTAACCACATCTAGATTTTATTAAGTCTTTTACTAACCTCTGGGCAAAACGGTTACAACATATATCCACTGAGGGCAAAAGGATCCAAGCTACCGTAATGAATCACTGACTCACTTAGCCATTCTCATTTTTCCATCTAAACTATGACCACGACTGTACTTCATCACTATGGCCCTATATATACCTAACGTGTATCCTCTCTCATTAGAGGGACCGTCGATCATCACATGGGGCGGTTCACCAATCCTTTTTCAGATGAGGGAGAAAGAGAAACCCCTTAGAGATAATAGTCGAATGAATTTATCCATTCTTTTCACTTATTAATTTCATTCTCCCAAAAATTTCATATCCTTTTCATATGCATACTACATGTTTAATGCAACCATTTTTGAATCCCCCATAGGCCCCTTTCCACATATCTGGCTTGAAGGTTCATTTCATGTGTCCAACTTGAAGGCTTTTTACCCAGACTCAGCCTTTAGGTCATCCTCTTGAGCCAAGGCCCACTAGGATAATCATCTTCATCGTTGCCAATGTAAAGCGAAGGGCCTAATCCACATGCAAATTTTCAATCATTATATTTTTGTGCATTACGCAAAATATGTTATGGTTTAGACAGTGAGCAAACATCAAATAGATTTATGCATCAATCATCATGTTCAACAATAAACAAGTAGCAAACCTTTTGCTAATAGGATTTCATGCATTGTAGTCATGTGGTATGACTATCATATATTATACTTTACATAATCACAAATATTTTGTGTTTCACTCCCAAAAAGTTGGTGGGGGCTCATTGACATATTCGACCAGAGGCCCCATATACTTGGATTGGACCATTCAGGATATTCTTTAAAGCTGAAGCTCCTTAAAACAACCCTCTTTGTCATTACCAAGGGTAAGACAAAGGGTCAACCCCGCATGTGTCCCGAATCATCATTCTAGCATAATTATCATATAAGACTCTTCACATATCAACAAATCTCCAGTTTCACTAAGTTAATTGACTAAAAAGAGCACTTAGGAATATAGATGAAAATACTAAAGAATTCCTTACCAAAACCAGGTCATATTAGCCTTTTGGAAGTGAACGAAAAACCTTCTAAAAATTTCTTGAACAAGCTTGCAGAACTTCTACTTTTCTCCTTTCTTGCTTCTTTCTCTCTCTAAAAATCTCTTCTCTTTGTCTCTCTAATTTTATAAAATCTAAGGAAGGAAAATGGTGAGAAAATGAAGACGAAAGGAGGGCTTTATAAAGGGGCAAGGAGGACCACTTGACAGAGATTAGAGTAGCCAAGTGAAGCAAAGTGGGTGGGAAGTGGGGCCCACTTGACTTGGCCAAGCATGGGCGACGGGACAAGGCAAGTAGCCATCCCATAAGTTAGCATATCGTTGTGCACTATGCACAACCATGCTGCGCGCTGTGTGTGTCATTGGTGGCCCTACCGCGCACTGTGCACATGTGGGCTCACCTGCACGGGCTGACCGTGCGCCAGGCTACGGGCTCACGAGCAAGCAAAATGTGGGTTACAGGTTTTCGCTTCTCGCATCATCGATTTTCATTGATGCTTATCGTTTCCCTAAAAATTAAAACGAGAATAATTATGGGAAAATAATAAAATGGATAAAATTATTTAAATTATCGTGGGAAAAATACTAGTAATTTAAATGCTGATGAAAATTTTAATGGCCATGATGCGCAAAATAATGGAGTTAGACGCACGTTAAATGTAAAGGATTTCAGGATGTTACATTTCCCCCACCTTATAAATATTTGGTCCTCTAAATTTGTAAGAGTCTTTAAAATAAATTGGGATATAGATCTCGTATTTTTTTTTCTTATTCATATATCGCCCCGTCCAGTGTATGGTGTTACCAATGCACTATGACCATGAAAACCCTCTGGTCGCGTAGAATCTTCTCCGTCTAGTTGATGATCTCCATAGGATATGCAACATAAGTGTTCTTTGTGCGAATAGGAGCTCTTGGGCATGAGATGTTGTGAAACGAATCATAGAAACATGGAAGACATTGTATAAATAAACATACCCATCAAAGTGAGGCAGTGTGCCGCAGGGCCTACACATTCTGCGATCTTAAAGGGTCCAACATAACGAGTACGCAGATTTTCTCTCTATCTATATTGTAATCCTTCCTTGCAAGGAAAGACCCTGAGGAAATCATGGTCATTAACCACAAACTGCAAGAGCCATCTCCGGTTGTCCGCATAACTTTTCTGATGATGAGCAGTGAGAAGGTGTCTCCGAACAACGTTAACCTTCTTAATAACTTTTTGGACATAGTTTGACACAAGGAGATGCTTATTCCCAACCTCATTCTAACTATTCGAAGATTGATAAAGCCTACCATAGAGAGCTTTGAATGGACCCTTACCGAGGCTAGACTAGTAATAGTTATTATAAAAAAATTCATAAAGGAAAAGGCATTGATCCCAACTGTTACCAAAATAAAAAACATAAGCGTGCAACATATCATCCAGGGTCAGAATGGTTCGTTTTGAGTGGCCAATAATTTGGAACTGATCGGCATTACCAGTATTGGCATATCAGATTGCAGTACATCCTGTTACTACTAAGATGGATGGTTAGCTTGGATACATGTGCCTCCTTTAGAATATTGTCTTGGAGTGCGTGGTTGTTAGGTACCCAAATCTAGTTTTGGAATCGGTATAGTTCTTCGTTAGTCACTTTGAATTCACCATCGTCACTGCTATCTCCCTCGGGGCAAAACTTGCTCTTGTGCTCCAGAATCTTTGGGTCCATTGTCTGGACTTTCTAAAGTCTAATGAGGATGATGGGTTTATCTCGAATCTGTGCAAGGTAGGTATGGTAGCTGCGGTGACTCACCCAGAATTCTTGAATTGCCTCTAACATCTTTCACCTGGAAATCATCAATTGTCTCAACAAGGCTCTTTCCTTTCGACTAAGGGCACAATCAATTATGACACCCTCACTAGGATGATGTAGGATCATGCAGTCATTACCCTTCAAAAGATCCGTCCAGTGCTCCCCCCTCTTATTCCATTCCTCCTAGTAAAACAAACACTTCAAAAGTCTGACCTTCCACATAGTGACGTTATATCTTCAAAGTGAAGACAATGGCAACAAGCACGAGGTTGTGAGAGGTATAATCGTGCTCATATGTCTTCAGTTATCTGAAACCATAAGCTACAGCTCGACCTTGCTGTATGAGCACATAATTTAGACCAGTATGGGGTACATTCCAATTTATCCAAAGACACTCGGCGTTGCCAAGGAAGACTGACACCAGAGCGGTAACAAGCCGATGCTTGATTTCTAAATACTTCCCTTACACTCGGGGTCCCAGTTAAAATAGAACCCCTTTTTGTTGAAGTTTTTCAGAGGTGCAACAACACAGAAAAAGTCCTAGATAAAATATCGGTAGTATTCAACTTGCCTAAAATATATGTGGACATCCTCGTTGTTGGCTTATTAGTCTAAACTAATAACACCCTTAACCATGGTAGAGTTAATGGAAACCCCTTCACTAGAAATCATGTGGCTAAGGAAGGAGAACCGGTCCATCCAGAAGGAGCATTTATCAAACTTAGCATAAAGGTGGTGTTGACGAAGAGTCTCCATAACATAAATGAGGTGGACAGGATGATCCTAAGAGTTCTTTAAGTATATCAAAATGGCATCAACGTAGATAACAATGTATTGGTTTAGGACAGGCTTGAAAATTTGGTTCATGAGGTCTATGAAAATTGTTGGAGTATTTGTTAGACCAAGGGCCATAACCCAGAATTCTAAATGAAAATACCGATAGCAGAACATCATCACTGGTATGTCTTCAGTTCGAACTCGTTTATGATGATAATCAGACCCGGGGTGGATTTTGAAAACATTAATACCCCTAGAAGTTGACCAAATAGGCTATCGATGCACTATAACGTGCACCGTTTCTCGATGGTTGCTTGGTTGAGCTCTCAATAGTCGATGCGAAGATGGGGAGTTCCATCTTTCCTCTTTGTGAATAAGACTAGGGCACCCCATAGAGAGCAACTAGGTCAGATAAACTTCTTCTTTCATAGTTCCGATAGTTAATAATACAACTCTTGGAGTTTGATTCTATGCATCTGGGTTTTTAGAACTAGATCGATGGAGCACTCAACCTCTCATCTAGAAGGCAGTCTTGACAATTCTTGCAAAAAGACATCTAGAAAGTTGAAAATGATGAGGATTTTATGAGTTGATGGTACCATCTTCCTATTTATCACAAGGGTTAGAAACAAAATATTTTCGAAATAACTCTTTTATCATACAGCCATAAACATTAGAGGGTTTTTAAAACAAGTTCCTTGGTCTTTAAAAGTATTTTCTCTTAGATGAAATGTGTTTTCTAACTCGACTAATTATTCTATGATTCTCTAATGAAGTTGTTGTTATTTTGAGTCTTTAGGAAGGACGTCAGCAAGAGATCTTATAAAAAGGAAAATTATATCTAAAAATTACTTAACATTTTTCCAAACTTCAGGCTTAGAATCCTAAGTGTAAGGGATTTCTCTTAGAATCCGACTTTGACACCATTTT
>NW_019014661.1:1261719-1273547 GCF_000150535.2 Carica papaya | reverse complement strand
AATGAGTTGCGCCAAAATCAATTAAGCCATGTGCAAAAGAGTCAGAGAAAAAAAGCGTACCCTCAATGACTGCAGGAGTAGCCTCAACATAAACTCAACCAACCAGTACACCCTTCCCCTAGTAACTAGTTTATAAGGCGACTAAGGACAATCCTTCACATGATGCTCGGTTCTCCCACAATTAAATCATGCATTTGTTGTCTTGAAACAAGGACGGTTGCCATGATTTTTTTCACAATCCTTACATATAGTAGTAGAAGAAATAACTGTACCTAATGATGGTGGAACAATAACAATTAATAACTCTAGGTCATTTATCAACTGGGCCCTGCAATGATTGTTTCCTCTTTAGGTGATCAGGAAACTGAAAACCACTAGCTTGTTTAAAACGAGCAGCAAATAACTCTTCTACTAATTACGCATTATTCAAAAACTATCAGGCCTGCTTAGCCTCAGTGGAGACCAACTCTATTGCAAACCTAGAAATCTGAACAAATTTGGCAGCATAATTACTAATTGAAACACGACCCTGCTTGAGCTCCTAAAACTCATCTTCTTTCTTCTCATGAACCCAGATAAAAAAGAAGTTCTGATAAAAAGCATCCAGAAAACTATCCCATGTAATAGGAACAAGTAAAGTATCACTCTTCAAGTGCCACCAGTATCAATAATGACAAGAAAATTTTATTAAGCGGTGAGAAATTCAATGAAATTTTTTCTCCTCCACAATTTAATAATAATAATATTATTACTACTATTATTATTTTCATCTGTTGTTGTTGGTGCTCCATTTTTTGTTTTATCTTTATTTCACTTTATTTTGTTTTTATCTTATTTTATTTTATTTTGAGAAAAGAAAATTGAAGAAAAAAAGAAGAATGAAAGAAAAGATGGAAGAAAAGAAAAGACAAAGAAGAAAGAAGTAATGAGGCATGAAAATTAAGTCAAGGGAAAAGGAGAAGAAGAGTCTAGTAAAAGAAAAAGGAAGGAAAATGAGCAAAGCAGATCAAAATTGTATGATTCATTCAACAATATGCATTTAGAAGTATGCATTCGGTTGGTTGAATTAAAGATTTTTTAAATCGAAAAAACTAACCGAATCACATTAACTGATCTAATAATCTCGATTGGTTAAGTTGATAATTGAATAACAAAAAATTAACTTTTTTTGTTTTAATTTCAAATCTTAATATATTATTTATATATTAAATATATTATGTGCAATACATATATTTTTGTATATTATATTGTATATAATATATAATCTATATTTTATATTATATATATATATATAATACTATTTTATATATTTAAGATATCTTAAAAAATTATTGGTTCCATGAATTTAGAATCGAAACCGGACCAAAAAATTAATAAAGTTTCAGTTAAAAATCGAATTATATCAGTTTAACCAATTAATTGAACCAACGAACAAAATTTTCTTTAGTCAATTAAATCGATCGGGTTTATTGTTTGCATGGTATCCAAGCCGGGCTACAAAAGAGACAAAACAATACCCTTTTCCAAGGGCCTGAAACAACGTCGTTTTGTTAACTCCGGAAGCCGTTTACTAAAGGACAAAACAGAAACCTTAGGGTTTCTGGTGGACGAAACAGAAGGAGCAGGTGGCGGCTGGAAAGAAGAAAGCAAGAGGAAAGAAGAAGGAAAAGAAAGAAAGAAAGGAAGGAAAATAGAGGAGATAATGTGCAAGGAAGATCGGGTAATCGCGGCACCATAGTAATGAAGATCTTTCCTCTCCTATAAAAGGAGAGCCCGAGGAAGAAGAAGGTGGGTTCGAAGGGGGATTCGCAGAAGAGAGAAAAAGATCTGAGAGAGCGAGAAGCTTAGCGGCGAACCCTTGGAAGAGAGAATCCGAGTGAGAGAGAGAGCCCGAAACAGAGGAAACCAAGAGTGGGAACAAGAAAGCAGTAGGGTGGCCGAGAAAGGAGGCTGACTCCAGGAGCGGACCTTCGCCATCACGGGTTCACCAAAGGTATTATTTCTTCATTCTAAAGTTCAGTTCTCTTTATGTTTAATAGTTTAATCAGTGAAAACGGAAATGAAAATGGAGTTCATGCCAAGCTTTGGTTGAATGTGGATAATAAATTTAGAGTAATAATCTTGTTCCTGCTTTGGGTGAATGATTGAGGATGATGATTCCTAATGATATGTTTACTTGTGGATCTGTTGATTGAACTTGAAATGATAATTTCCGACTCACAAGACATTGCTAGGTTTAATTCCTCTTTATTTGAATGTTTGATGTCTCTTCATTTTCATTAAGTCTAATTCTTAAGAATGAAAGTGAATTAGTCACTTTCTGTTGTCTTGTTTGGATTCTTATTCATATGGGATTTCAATTGATTTGTTGGAGAATGAAGCATGCCATTGGTAAAGTGGTGATGTTTACATGGTAAAGAAAATAAAGGGATCAAGTTATAGGTGCAAAACCATAGGTATGATGCATGTGGTATAAATTCTAGCTAAGATGCGAAATTCTTGATTTTATTTGTCTATATTTCAAGTCTAGAAGAGAATATGATTTGTAAACTTATGTCTATGTTCAAGAAATGGAACTTAAGATCTTTTCTCATTAACATTTTTTGTTGCCTCTTTCGTAGGACAAATGCAAGCATAAGAATAGAGTGTGTTAGGACAAATTCGTGCATGGAGTTGAGGAGAAAAAGTAGATTTACTTTTGCACAGTTCTTAAGCAATGTATTAGTTGTTAAAATGAAGAAAATCATGATGTTAATAAGGAAGTTAATTAAGGTGTTAAAAATGAAGTATATCAGAGTGTTATGAAGGAAATAACTCAGTGTGTTAGAGATGAAATAAATCAAAATATTAAAAAAATAAGTAAATCAGAATATTAAAGAGGAAATAAATTAAGATATTAAAGAGAAAATAAATCAAGGGTTAGAGAGGAAAAAAATTAGGTTAAAGGAGAAAATTATACCTGACGAGTATCGAATCCATAAAAAATAAATTCCTAATTAACTAATAAAACAATACTGTAGTAGTGGTAAGAATGGTCAAATTCACAGAAAATTGGAAACCAATTTTCTATGCTGACCAACGAATAAAAAGTAAACAAAAGGAAGTTTTTATAAATTCAACGTCAATGCAAAATATGAAATAGAAAATAAGTAAAGTAATATAAACTGAACTCTTAATTGCAAGTTAGAAACTAAAACAATTATAAGAAAAATTCATAGTTGATAAAATAGCTAGTTCCAATAACGTAATTGATCATAAATGCAAGAATTTATTTTATTTAAATTATAGCAAATTAGTTATAGTTATCAGAAATATTCCGACAACCGATCATTCCTTATTTTTAAACCAATTAAGAAACGTTCATTAGTTGGTTTTTCGCTACCAAACAATTTTGGGAACATACACAAAATTTAACTTGCTAACGGTTTTGAAAACTAAAAGAACCTGATTCAAGTTGTTGGATTTATCTACGTGAACCAGTCAATCAGATTACTTACATTCTCAGTGCGACACTGATCGCTATTAGGTGTCGAAACCGTTCAAACAATTACGGATTTGAGTGGTTCGGCTAATTGCTTGCAGCTTCTACACGTGTTCGATGGATTCAAAACGATAAATATTTATAGGTGCAGGAAGTAAATAAATACCAAGATTTGAATAAAATACAAACTAACTCAATTTGATATCACAAATACATCACTGGAGTTTACCAAATTTCAACTAGAAAAAGGAAATAAATTAGCCACTCGTGGTGGATTTTAACACAAAACGAGTTTTTGAAGATTAAAGAGAAGAAAATAGCTGAAAAGAGGGTGCGGAATCTACAATTGTTGCTGTGAACAGTGTCAGGAAGAAGATGGATCATTGTTCTGCTTGGCAGCCGCAATTTATATAGCAAAAAAGAGCTAGAGTTTCTTCTTTTTTTGATTAGGATATTTTTTCTTAATTTTTGGCTTATCCCTAACTTTCCAAACTAATCTCTTCTTGATTTTTGGCCCTAGATCTTGGCTGGAAGGAGATCTTTTTCAGATTTAAAAATATGCGTTTTAATTTAAATCTACTGTTGTGCGTGACTTTTAGCATTCCAAGGCTAAGTCATCTTTCTGCTGGACCTAAGTCTTACCCAAGGCTTGTTTTTGGGCTGATAATTCTTTTCACGAACTCTTTCTTTTTTTATGCTGTTTTTTTTGTTTTGTCTTTATATCGTATCCTGCAACAAAATATAGAAAATAACTCGGATTAGATAGCATACCATCAAGTTTAACAACTCAAAAGTGGGTGATAATGATGTCGTTTTAAGGCACTATCAATACCCTTTGTAATCAATTGTCTGTTTTATTTTTTGTTCTAGAGAACTTGTATATGGATTGTAATATTCAATGGAATACAATTCAATTAAAAAATCATTCTTAACATGGTATCATAGTTTCATATGGATCATTGTTCTGCTTGGCAGCCACAATTTATATAGCAAAAAGGAGCTAGAGTTTCTTCTTTTTTTGATTAGGATATTTTTTCTTAATTTTTGGCTTATCCCTAACTTTCCAAACTAATCTCTTCTTGATTTTCGGTCTTAGATCTTGGCTGGAAGGAGATCTTTTTCAGATTTAAAAATATACGTTTTAATTTAAATCTACTGTTGTGCGCGACTTTTAGCCTTCCAAGGCTAAGTCATCTCTCTGCTGGACCTAAGTCTTACCCAAGGCTTGTTTTTGGGCTGATAATTCTTTTCACGAACACTTTCTCTTTTCATGCTGTTTTTTTTATTTCGTCTTTATATCCTATCCTACAACAAAATATAGAAAATAACTCGGATTAGATAGCATACCATCAAGTTTAACAACTCAAAAGTGGGTGATAATGATGTCGTTTTAAGACACTATCAATACCCTTTGTAATCAATTGTCTGTTTTATTTTTTGTTTTAGGGAACTTGTATATGGATTGTAATATTCAATGGAATACAATTCAATTAAAAAATCATTCTTAACATGGTATCATAGTTTCAGATTTGATCGTGCCAGCCATCGCCCAAGATAGGCCTAAGAGACCCAAAGCCATAGACCATAATTTATAAGAGAGAGGGCAGCCAAGGAGAAGGTGGTTGCAGGATTCCTGGCTGAGTTTGCAAAGAAAGCATCTGTTTACCATAGGAAGGCCTTTTTTCATCAAGTTGTCAATAGTGACAATCCTTTCCAATGCAGCCTCCCAAGCGAAAAAAGAGATTCTGGGTGGGGCACTAGATTTCTAGATGATTTTTGAAGGAAAGTCCCTTGAAACATTATTGTTGGACTGGTTCAAGTGATGGTAGGACTTGACAGAGAATTGAGCATTTTTTTTTAGTTTCCAGCAGAGCTTGTCTTTGTGAGATGAGGGCCGAAGGTTGTTCACAGTATTGAGTAAATTCTCATATTCCTCCACTTCCCAATCATTAAGATTTCTAGTAACATTGATATTCCACCCACCAGGGTTACCATTGCTAAACATATTACCAAGCAGACAGTTTTTATTGCTGCAGATCTTATAAATGAGAGGAAATTTAGATTGGAAATTCTCTTCACCACACCAAATGTCTTCCCAGAATCTTATCTTGTTACCCCTTCCAAGAGTCCAATTAGAGCATTGTAGGATGTTATTGTTGAGCCTCATGATACCTTTCCAAAGACTCAACCCATAAGTGGAATTTTTGATACAGGTGAGATCATGTGGGTTGCCATAAACCATTTATAATCAACTACCCTTTTCCAAAGACTACCTTCTTCGTTCCAAAATCTCCAAATTCACTTCCTGAGCAGAGAGCTTTATTGAGAATGCTCAAGGATCGAAGGCCTAAACCGCCATCTGTGAATGGTTTTTTGACATCAGCCCATTTGATAAGGTGGAGCTTTTTTGTGTTGTCATTGTCACCCCACAAGGAGTTACACTGAATTGTTTCCAATTTTTTAGCCACATTGACAAGAATATGGAGCGCCAATAGGTCGTAAATTGGGAGATTTGAGAGGGTGCTTTTGATAAGAGTCAATCTATCTCCTTTGGAGAGGAATTTCCTTTTCTAGTTGGCAAGTCTATTGTGAACCATTTCCATGACAAGATCCCAACTTTTGATGTCTTTGTGCTTTGCGCCAAGGGGAACACCAAGGTAAGAGATAGGCAAAGTGAATTTTTTGCAACCCATAACCTGCACCAGGGAATCACCCAAACTGTTGTTGCCCAACATCATCTATTTCGATTTGTGAAGGTTGATTTTAAGCCCCAGGACAGCCTGAAAATAGAGGAGTATGATGACCATTTTTCTTTGATCATTGAGACCCCCGACGTTCAAAAAGAGGATTCTACTTGTCATCTAAGCAAACAGGTTCACCCCCAGTTCCATTGCACTTTTTGTTACGCCCATCGTAGTTGATAGAAAATTGAAGCCTCTTGACTTCCCTTGATTTTCCAACATTTTGCTTTTTGTTAGATGTGCTTAAAGCAAGCTGACCAAATTGATTGCCCTCCATCTTTTTTACCCAACTCCAACAGTAGAGATTCTGTTTCCATTTCAAAACTAAAACAAGAAGAGCCAAGGAATCTGCTAATGCAGAAAATGTTTCAGTGAATCCAGTCTGAGAAGATTTTCGGGTCATACCTTTGATTGTCGTTCAGTATCCTATCCAGTGAAGTAATGACTTCGGCCAATTCATTCCCCTCATTACAATCAGAACTCAGGTTAATCTGGTCATTGTCAACTGGAAGGACCATCAAATTCAAGTTCATATTCAAGAAAGTTTCTTCCGACAGGACCGTAAACAGATTGTGGAAAGTAATCTGGTCTGTATTCCATGAGTTAGTGTAAATAGCATGGGTTGCCATGACATTTACGACCCTATTAGTGAAGGAAGAAGGCGAGGCCAGAGAGGCCCTCAGGGAGTGTTGGGTTCAGAGACTTTGCTGGAGTGGCTAGGGTTTCCTGACCTTTTCCTTTTGTCAGGCTTGGAACTTTCTTTTTTCTCCATGCCCAATTTACTTTATGAGATTTCTTCCTAGAGTTGCCCCCCCTTTTTTTTATAGTTTTGCTTTATTCAGCTTGGTTAATCCATTTGCCCTTTTCAGCCCAGGAGAATTTTGGTCTTTTTTGCTGATGATTTGACTCTTTTGAACCCAAATTATATTGGGCCGCAGTTTGGGTCAAGCTGGGATTCCTGGAAGGCCCAGACTAGAGGAAGTTTTTGAATTTCAAAATTCGAGTTAGGAAGGGTCGGGTCAGGTGGTTTCATGTGAACTCGAGTTTCTATCATAACATTAGAAGAAAGCAGGAGAGAGATCATGCTCGAACCTCGCTTCGTTCATAGTTTAGCTCTAATTTCATGAGGTTCTAAACCCCGTCAACATTCAAAAGAAGCAAGTTACCTTGAGATTGCAACTCTAGGAGTCGATAATAGGGATAATATTTGGTCTACCTTTTGTAAAAAGTCTAAACACACTAGAGAGAAGTGTTAAAAATTACATGGCAAATCCAATAACTCCTGTAAAGAATGGGGATGTGAAAATTTCTTGTAAAAAATTCCTAAACAAGTTCATATAGCTAATCAATGGGAGGTGGAAGCGCCTATTGATCCCACTGCTTTTAAGGCCGATATTGAATGGCTGTGAAGTCACTTGGAGAACCTTGAGAAGTCTAAAGGTATAAATGTAATAAAATACTCAAGTACTCTTTGTAATTATTGCAAGTCTAAAGGTACAAGTATAATAAAATATATATAGTACTCTTTGCAATTATTGCAAGTCTAAAGGTGCAAGTATTATATTCTATGTAATTAATTATAATTATTTGTTTATTTTCTTTTTTGTTCTAGAAAATCTATATATATAGTGCTGTAATATTCAGTGGAATACACATCAATCAAAAACTATTATTAACAGTACTATTCCACTACCAAAACAACAAAATAAACCTTAATAGAATTAGTTATCCTAACAGAAATTCAATTTTTTTTCTTTCCTGCTACTAGGCTGGTTCTTGACAAAAATATTTCTTAGGAACTGCCAAAAAGTAATCTACTTTTCTTTCCTCAACCCCGTGTAAATTACTGATTTGGCCCATACTAGTGTGCAACTGCTAATGTTATTTTTTATTCCTTTCATGAGTTTTCAACCAAATGAATGATGAATCAAACATACATAAAAATAGACACATATGGTTACTAGCCCTGGTTTCTATATGAAAAGTGAGCTTAGGATATTGAGATGGGACATAAAGGTATCATGCACTCGTCCAATTAAGAACTATTTTTGCCCAAAAAATAGAGTACCACAAGTCTAGTTAATGGTAATACAGTTTTTATATCTCATCTGTACAACTATTGTCATGTGAATTGCTCTGTGTTTTAATGCAATAATCCTCTTTAAATTTCATAAATGATCAATCCTTTCACTGTAAACAGTACTTCTTCAGTTTCAACTATATTTCCAGCTCAAGATTGCCATAATGGACAATATCGTAGATTCATTAAACACTGCATATCAGGAGTTTGTTGCTGCAGCGGCAAATGTGCTTGAGGCCAAGGAAATTTCTGGTGGCCAGAAAACAACAGCCACTGATGCTGCTCTAGAAAACTTCAAGCAAAAGTGGGAATTGTTCAGGGTGGCTTGTGATCAGTCGGAGGAGTTTGTGGAATCTGTCAAGCAGCGGATAGGATCTGAGTGCCTGGTGGATGAGGCAACTGGCTCAACGGCTGGAAAGACGGGGCTTGCTGCGACAGCTAGTCTTTCTCCAATCAGTGCAGTTCGATTGGAACAGATGAGCAAAGCTGTTCGATGGCTGGTTATTGAACTGCAACATGGTACTGGAGCACCTGCTGGTTCAGCACATGCCCATCCTTCTGCCCCTTTTGACGCTAGATTCTCTGAAGATGGTGCTCAATAGGTCTGTATGTTAATCAAACAAGACTTGTCTTTTTCCTTTTCCCTTTTAAAATCAGTGGAGTATCAAGACACATCGTAGGCAGGAAAATACCTTAAATGAGACAAAACTAGTGTCTATTTCCAACTTCCAGTTGGAACAATGACATTCTATGTGAACAGTATAAGTGAAGTAGGTAACTCACCAGTAGATTCCTTTGATTCTCTGTCACCTAGTTTCGTCTCTAATTTACCATTTACAAAGGTGATGCTGTTGTTGACTTGTTCCGTCTACTTCCAAATATAGTGGCACCTAAGTTTTTACTTTCTTAAAAATGTATTTTTGCTACTACTCAAAGTGTGCTGATAATTATGAGTACCGATGCAGGTGGAGCCATGGAGGGCAGCCTGACTACAGCACGAGTTAACAGGAAACACAAAGGAGTTAGTGGGAAAAAAATGTTGAATTGGTTCTTGAGTTGAGCCTGTACCAATCTGCACGAGATGCTTAAAAGGTTAATCATAGTTTTGACTTATGGCTGATATTCAGAGAGATTGCCGATTGCAAAAGTCTCACAAAAAAGGAATAGGTTTAATTGAATGTTTGCGTGTTTGTGTATCATCTTTATTCATATACTAGGTCTTTCTAGATCTTTACTCTTTCCTCCTATCAGTTTGGGGAGTTGAGGGAGTGAGAGCTTTCAAATGCAGTTTAAAACATTCAATTACCAACTACAGCCTCATAACTTAGTCATGCTCTGTGTACTTGGCAATTTTACAACTATTAGGTTCAGTTAGTATATTGTATACTCTGCAACTTCCTCTCGGGTTTTAACTGTCAAAATTCAAGAATAATTTTTACAGGGTTGTGTGAAATAAGATAGAGGGGTTAATTGGTTTCCTTTGACAATGGATATATGACCAGGAGGTCAAACTTACTGTAGTTTATCAGTCCGCGGTCATATAATATAATCTATTGGTTAATTCAACTTAAATGGGATAATTATTGAACCAGGATTTGATAGTTGAATCAAATGTGTTCTTCTAAATCAAAGTTGGTATCGTGTGAGGATTAATTTTTTTTAAAATGATTTTAAAACATCTTTTCATTCTAGTTTTAATGAATCTCTTAATATACGTTGTTTAAGAAGTGTCTTTTTTGCTATTACATTCCAATGTTTTTGTTTATAGTTTTTAGTAAACAATAAATCAATGTATTTTTTTTTCATTCATCATAGTAGATTTAAATATCCATATGATATGATCATTTGGAATGCTAATTATGTTCTAATAAAAAAAACTAGTAAACTTTTTTATTTATTAAATTGGTTCATCTACGATACATTCAAACATTTTTATTTATTAGTTTTTCATAAACAAAGAAATAAATAAACTTTTTTTTTTGTTCACCACAGTAAATTTAAATATCCATATAATGGTCGTTTAGAATGTTAATTATGTTTTAAAGAAAACAAAAAGCTAAATTACTGAACAAAATTATAAAATATAATCAATTGACTTCAAAATTAATTAATTATTTGATGTATGACAAATATGTGGAAATTTTAATTTCTTTTTCGTGATAGACAAATTTTATTTTGTTAGTTTTAGTTAATAAAAATTTTAAAAAATAAAATATGAACTCAAGAAACATTTGAAAATTCCCAAAAATAAAAACAAATAAATTTTGGTGGCAATAATTTTCTCTAAGAACACGATGGTAATACAGTTGGTATGGAATAAATAAGAAAAAGGCTTAGTAATTGGAAAACAAAAGATATCTGAAACTAAGAGACAAATGTAAAAATTGAGAGAAATAAGAAAAAGGTAATTCAGCCAATTGAAAAAGTTAAAGTTCTAAATTTCTTTTTAGAAAAAATTAAAATTATATTTTTAAAACTGTAGGGAAGATAAGAATCTACTCAAATTATTACACAAATGAAATAGTTGTTTGAAAACATGTAAATTTCTAAAATTATTTGAATGCAAATTTTCTCTCTCGATTCTTAAATATCTTGAATATGTTTATCGATCACTTAATCAATCATAATTTTTTTTTTTTGTAAAGGTCTATCTACTTTTTATCTTAGAATTGTTCTTCTCATCTATAGTTCTCTAAATTATTAAAAACAGTTATCTCTCCTCTTTATATCTCTTAAGCACCATAATAACCTCATTAACTATCCATAACCACTCTTACTAGGTGGGCATAGTGGACCATGATTTTAAGGAGAAGTTTAGGTTAGATTAGCCTATCATGGATCAATGACTGTTGGGACCATATATCATCTCTCTCGGATATGATGAGTTCAACTATATCTTCTTAAAAATATATAATTTTTCTTATAAATTCTCAAACATTTCATATTTAGAAAAATAGTGTGACGTCCTGATGCCAATTGGGATTATTTATTAATTATAAAAATTATTTATTTTATTAAAAAATATTAAATCCATCATGTCATAGTCATATCATATCAATCAAATCAATCATGCCGAAAGTATAAAAAATCAAATAAATCATGACATGTTCTTTATTTTATTTTATTCTTCACACAAAATCGTTCCTACTTCTATCTACTGAGGATGATACTGATTTCTGATTACCTATGTTGAATGACTAAATTAATTCATTTTATAATAGTAATTTGTGACTTCTCAAACCAACAACACATTTACGGCTTGTCAAACTATGATATGATCTATGACCATGATCCAACCACAATGATTTTACATGTAAATTATAGCCACAACCGTACTTTGCCAAAAGGTGACCTCTACAATCATATCGCATCATCACTTTTGTCAGAGGGTATGTCGTCATTCATAAAGAGCGGTTCTCTCACCTTTTTTCAAACTAGATGGGGAGAAACAAAAATCCCTTAGAGATAAAAAAGCTAACGAAAATATTTTATGACTCATTTATGTTGCTATCAATACATATTTCTC
>NW_019014661.1:1248475-1260519 GCF_000150535.2 Carica papaya | reverse complement strand
ATACTTCGGACCAATCAAGCTTCATTCCACTTTTTTTTTATTTTTTTATTTTCTAAATAACCTTGCCAGTTTTATATTATTTTATTTACATATATATCATCAAGTGCCTATAAATCACATAATATGCTTGAAATCAAGAACAATTCATTTTATTAAAATTACTAAACAAAGAATATGCAAGTGACACAAAGTCACAGATTCATTATTTTAATTTTTCTAAAAATACTCCTTAAGAAGTTTAAATAAATACTAAATTCCTTACCGAAACTTTGAAGTTTTTTCTACACCGTTCTTCTTTTCTTCCTCTCCTTTTTTCTCTAGATCACTCACTCTCTCTCTCTCTCTAATCTCTTGGAAGGTGGAAGAATGGAAGTGATTAGAAAATGGGAGGAAAGGCCCTATTTATAAAAAAATGGGGGTCATTGGATTTGCTTCAAGTGGCAAAATTTGGTGGAGAGAGTGTTGAAATGGAAAGATGTTTGATTTGACGTGGCATTAAAAAAAAGGACCGACGACGGCACACCCCAAGTGGTACCATGCTGTCCAAGGAAGACGACCGCACATTGCCCGAGGTGGCAGTGTGCCTCACCCAGCCGGTACGTGCTGCAAGCCTAGCCTACAGGCACCGGGCTACCCTATCGTGTGCAGGGCCTATAGTGCGCTGGGGTGTCGCGCACAGGCCTGTTGTGCGGACAGTGCATGCATAGTGTGTGGCACTTGCCCCCAATCTGCGCATGATATGACCTGTGCAGATGGGCCTACCTACACACGACAAGATGCACACGCAGGTCTAGCCCTGCGCCTCACGCGGATGGGACGTGCACTGTGCACACATCCTGCGCCTGTCGCGCAGGCAACCCTCACCTGTGGGATTTTTCCCCCCTCTTCCATTTTCTCTTGAAAATTAATTATTTTTTAAAAAATAATAATAGTGATAAATAAGAATAAAAGTAAATAAAAATCAAAATAAAATAAAATAATAAAATAGACATAAATTTACGAATTACGATATAGAGTTGCGAAATAATTTAAGTGAGTTAAGGTGGCCTTAAGGCTCGAATAAGTAGGGGGTTTTCCAAATACAATTTAGTGCGATGGTGAACAGAGTGTTATATCCCCTCCCCCCTCCCCACCCCCCCAAAAAAAAAATTTGTCCCCTAAATTTGTCTCAAATAGGTCCGGGAACTTTTTCCTCATCTTGCTTTCCAACTCCCACGTCGCCTCTTTCAAAGTATGGTGCTGCCATTGCACCTTCACCATGGGGATCGTCTTGTTGCATAAGACTTTGTCGGTCTATCCAAGAATCTCAACAGAGAGTTCCTCGTAAGTCATATCGACTTGTATTTGTGTCTCATTCTGAGGAATGATATGAGAAAGGTCAGGATGGTACTTTTTGAACACAGAGACATGAAAAACATCATATAGAACACAAACTCTTAAGGCAGAGTAAGGCGGTATGCTACAGGTCTAATGCGCTTTACGATATGAAAAAGTCCCACATAATAAGGGCTCAACTTTTCTCTTTTCCCAAACCGCATTTTTTCCTTATAGTGAAAAATCTTAAGGAAGAATTGGTCTCTAACGACGAAATTCATGGGTCTCCTACGATTATCACTATAACTCTTCTGGCAGCTCTAGGCGATAACCAAGTTCTTATGGATAATCGCGACCTTTTCAATAGTCTCCTGGATGAAGTTTGGTCTCAAATGACATCGATTTCCAATTCGCTCCAATAAGTAGGAGAACGAGAGGGCCTACCATACAGGGTTTCATACTGGGCCATGCCAATGATGGAATGATAACTGTTATTATAAGAAAATTCACACAGGGGAAGATACTCATACCAGTTATCACTAAAGTCGATGACGCAAACACATAATATGTCTTCTAATATATGGATAGTATTTTCTGACTGACCATCAGTTTGGGGATGATATGCAGTGCTGAAGTACAATCTAGACCCAAGAGCTTTTTGAAAGTTGCCCCAAAAGTGAGAGGTGAATTGAGGATCTCGATCAAACACAATGGATGAAGGGACACCATGGAGTTGAAAAATTTTATTGTCATAAAGGCGGGCTAATTTACTAGTGGAGTTAGCAGTCCTGATGGGCAAGAAATGAGCAGTCTTGGTTAGTCTGTCAATGATGACCCAAATAGCATTACAACTAGAACAAGTCATGGGTAGTCTGGTGACATAATCCGTGATTATATGCTCCTATTTTCATTTCGAAATTGGGATGTCCTGTAACAAACCGCTGGGTCTCTAGTGTTTCTCTGGCAAGTAAAGCATCTGGAGACATAGTTGACAATGTCCCAGCCACCAGTGTTGGTGCTCCAGGTCCCGGCACATCTTGGTACTCTCAGGATGGATGGATACTTTGGAGGCATGGTCAGCCTTGAGAATATTCTTCCTGACAGCGACAAGAACCCAATTTTGGTCCTGAAATCTAAACAACCCATCGTTTGAGATCCTGATATCAGAAAATTCGTTAAAAGAGAACTTATTCAAATTCTTGGTGATTTCCTGGTCTATGGATTGAGCTTCCTAAATCTTCATGAAAAGATCAGGTAAGGCTCGGATCTGAGCAAATTAGGTACCATTGCCATAATAACTAAGGTAGAGTGACTGCATAACTTCTACTAACTTCCAACTAGAGGCCATGGTTTGGGCCAACACCACGGACTCCTTTAAGTTTAGTGTATTAGTGACCACATTTCCTTTACCAGGAAGGTAGATGATCTTGTAGTCATAGTTTTTTAGGAGATCCATCCAGCGTCTCTCTCTCATATTTAACTCTCCCTGCGAGAAAATATATTTTAAACTTTTGTGGTTAGTGTAAATTGCAAAGGTCTGACCAAACAAGTTGTAGCACCCGGAAAGGAGGAGGAAAAAAAAAAAAAAAAAAAAAAAAAAAAAAAGGGGGGGGCCACGTCAGCAGGCCCGGTCAGCAGTCCCGGCCAACCAGGGCCTGCCACGTGGCAAGATCGCGTCACTCCGAAAGGAGCCACGTTGGCGATCCGCGTGGGTGCGATCCGACGGCCCAGATCAATCGCGCGATCGGACGGCCCAGATTCAATCAAAAACGAACGGCCCAGATTAAAACGAAATGAACGGCTGCGATCAAAAGGCAAGGAGTTATAAATAGAACCCCCACACCAGACCAAAAACCCTAGCCGCCAGCCGCTCGCCGGAGAAGACGAACCAGAGGCCGACCGCCGCCACCCGCCGCCACTCGCCGCCGCACCGGGGAAATTTCCGACCGCCGATCGAGGTAAATTTCATACCCCCGACTCGTTTTTCCCCGCTGATTCCTCCTATGGCCAAATCGAGGCCGAAATCCCGGCCAAACGGCCGGAATACGCGGCCGAAGCCCAGCAGCGCCGCCGCGCCCCCTCTCGGTTTTTGCCTCCGACGAGGCCCTTCCCGGCCTCCGTTCGATGCAATTTTTATATCACCGTGATCACCATTCTTTTCTCTACAGGTTGACCGGAGCCGAATCACCAAAACACGAACCTCGCCGGAGAGCCGCTGCACCCGAGAGCGCCGCCGCCGGTAAGCTCCGTTTTTCCGTAATTTTTTGGCCCCCCGAGGGCCCTAGGGTTGTTTTCTAACAAGGACCAATGCGAGTGTGGCCGAATTCGGCCGAAAACGGCCGAAAACAGCCAACCCGAGGCGACTCGCCGCCGCCAGCGGCGGCGCCGTCGCCGGAGCACGGTGGAGCCGCCGTGCCGGAGTTGCGATTTGGTCCGAAAGGGGCCCTGGGCCTAATTTGGATTTTTTTGGAACACGTGCAGGTACTGTTAGTGTGTTTCAGTTCCCCGGGAAAAATTCAGGGAAAATTAGGGACGGCCTGCAGGCGCACTGTGAATCGTATTCGGATCCCGAAAACAAGTAAGGACCCCTCACCCTATTTCCTATCACGGTATTAAAGTTCAAAATGATAAAACGGTATTTCTTGAATTAACGCATGTGTGAAATTGCTTAAGGTTGCTAATGGAGCCCGAGTCTAGTGTGATTGATGATTTACTGTTATTTGGCCTGTTTTACACTGTTTTACAGCTTTAAATGCATTATGGGGTTTGATGTGTTCATTTTATAGTTTCGAATGCATATATTACTGTTTTATTAATTATGGGTTGAATGACTGAAGAACTGATACTGTATGTTGTCTGTTCGGCATGAATTACGATTTGCTTGTTTAAATGTGAATTGATGATGCTTATTGAGGAAAAGGGAAATGAAACATTGTGTAGACTGATAATTGTATGATGGGGTCAGCCTGACTAGATATCTTGGGAGATGGTGGACGGACCGGGTCCGTAGGGAACCCTACCGGGATTGTGGTCTCACATGCCGGACGGGGTATGGAGATCTTATGGTTTTGGCGCCCATACCGGACGGGGTATGGGGACGGCCCGTTTCACCCTCATACCGGACGGGGTAATGAGGTTTATGGTTTTGGCGCCCATACCGGACGGGGTATGGGGACGGCCCTGGAAACTGATTATGAATGTTAAAGGTTAACGGGTAGCGGGACCCCTAGGGACCCCCATGGATACTAGTAGGCTGGTAAATGAGAAAAGGATATGTTGTATAATGATTGAATTACAAAAGGCGTGGTAAGTGCTATGTTTTACAGCTTATATTATTCAATGATTGTGATAATGTTATTATTTTTCTTATATTGTTTTCATAAATTCTACCGAGGTAAGTGGATGGTAAAGGTTTTCATGTTAATAAACGAGTTTATTGTAAATTATGCTCCATTGGTCTTTTTGTGTTTTTCTACCCACCTTTACCTCCGTGACGGTGAGATATCGTGATGTTCTTACTGGGCTAGTGTAGCTCACTCCTTATTTAACCATTTCAGATCAGGAAGACATGGTTCCCGAGCCCGTTCCGCAGGAGGACGACGAAGGGGATACCTAGAGACTCTGTAGTCATTCTCATAGTTTTATTTTTGAGTTTCTCTCTTAGGTAGTTTAATCTTTTATATTTTAAGTACGTTTCTGGTTTTTCGTGTAAGGGATGTTAACTGAAATTTTGATCTCGCTTCCGCATTTGATATATTTAAATACTCATTTCATTTTAATATTTCCGGGGCCGTTACACAAGTAATGACGCCATATCTTCAAGGTAAAGATAATGGCTACCAACTTTAGATCGTGAGTAGGGTAGTTCCGCTTGTGGGATTTCAACTATTAGGATCCATAAGCGACCACTCTACCATACTGCATCAAAATACATCCCAAGCCAATACGAGATACATCACAGTAGACCTGAAATCTTTCAGTGTTGTCAGGGAGGATTAATACAAGAGCAGAGGTAAGACGATGCTTTAATTCAATAAAATTTTCACCACATTCATAATTCTAGATAAACAGTACGCCCTTTCAAGTGAGTCGGGTCAACAGAGCACCAATCTTAGAAAATTCGTCGATGAATCACCAATAGTATCCTATTAAGCCAATGAAACTATGTACCTTAATCACATTGGTGGGCGAATTCAAGTTGATCATTGTTTCAATCTTGGTTAGATCCATAGACACTCCTTCACTTGAAATCACATGGCTGAGAAAGAAAACTCAATCTAACCAGAAGGAGAATTTGCTAAGTTTAATAAATAGCTAGTTCCGACAAAGTGTCCCAAGCACTTTAGACAGGTGGACTGCATGTTCTTCCGGGCTCTTAGAGAACACTAGGATGTCATCAATAAACACAATGATGTACCGATCCAGTGCATGCCGAAAAACCCTGTTCATGAACTCCATGAAGGCATCAGGAGCATTAGCTAACCGAAATGACATCACCTTGAAGAAGACCGAAAAATAGTTTTTAAAATATCTTCTTCTTCTTTGACTCTCAGTTGGTAGTATTCTGATATAAGGTCGATCTTGAAGAAGACCGTGACTTCTTACAATTGGTTGAAAAAATCGTCGATTCGAGGTAGAGGATGCTTACTCTTTAATGTTACTTGGTTGAGTTCTTGGTAGTCCACACACAGTCTGAGGGAGCCATCCTTCTTTTTCATAAATAATATCAGAGCGCCCCAAGTGGAGTACTAGAGCAAATAAACTTCTGTCCAAGAAGCTCGAAAAACTAGTTTTCTAATTTTGCGAGCTCAGCACGACTCATGCGATCGGCAAGTTTTAAAATTTATTTGGTTTTAGGTAGTACTTCGATAGAAAATTCTCTCTCTTATGGGGAGGCAAACCGGGTAGTTCGACGAAAAAAACTTCTGAAAAGTTACAAACAATGGGAATGGAATACACAATAGGATCAACATCCATATACCTGTTTATTCATTTGTTAGAAAACAAAAATAGATCTTATTTCTGTCACAAGGACTGCAATGTTACAACTTTACTTTCACAATCAATAATTGCTCTATATCTTTCTAACCAATCCATTCCTAGAATAACGTCAAACCCTAATAATTCTAAGAGTATTAAATCTACAAATACTTCTATTTCTGAAGCTTTTATCTTATAGTTTTTATATACATAGTGAGCTTCTAGTAATTCCCTAAAGAGAGTCTCTACAGTCAATATTTCTCTTAGAAGTTCAGGCCTAATATCAAATTTATAAGTGAATGCACATGAGATAAAAGTGTAAGTAACACATGTATCGATCAAAGTCTTGGCAGAAGTATCATGAATAGAAAACATACTCTGGATAAGGACAGGAGTGGAGAAGGCACCAGGTTCATCTAGGTGGTACACACGACCCTGGACTACAGATCTGACACGTCCTTTGGCCACTGAGGGCAATCTTTTATAAGATACTAGGTGCTTCCGCACCGATAGTAGACGTGATTGATATGCTGACAGGGTAGATCGCCATGTGAGCAACCACAATGCTAACATGATTGGGAAGGTCGGGCAGGCTATCTAGTAGGTGGAGATAGGGCAGGGGGAAGGACAACTTGGGTTTGTTTATTGGGGTGGCTACTTATTGGGTTGGGCAATCTTCTTTTTGGTTATTGGGGTTGTTATTGTTGGGTACGAACTCGAACAATTCGTTGGTGCCTAGCCGAGATGAGGTCTTCGGCCAACTGGGCATGTTCTAACAACTCGACATACGAGTTGAGTCTTAGCATCGCAACCCAGTCATAGATCTCGGCACGAAGGATTTTTAAGAACTTCTTACTTTTACGACTTTTAGGGGTGATCATAAGAGGGGCGAAGCTAGACAATTGGATAAATCGAGCTGCATATTGGGCAATTGTCATATTTTTTGGTGTTGGTTCTGAAATTTCTCCTCTTTATTTTCTCTGACATAAGCTGGGAAAAAGTTATCAAAGAACGCATCCATAAAAACTTTTCAGGTGGTAGGGGTAAGCAAAACTTCCTTCTTAAGTCACCACCAGTGTCCTGCTTCACCAATCGACATAAAGGCTGCTAGGAGAACCTTCTATTCCTTGGTTAGGTCTAAGATAGAGAAAAACTTTTCTATTTGCAAGATCCAGGCTTTGACTACTAAGGGGTCAGGGCCACCTTCAAAGTGTGGTGGGTTAAATTTCCTAAACTCTGCTATGTTGTGAGAGATGGACCTCTCAGCTGTTCGGTACTCCAGGGTAGGTTGTTGACAGGGGTTGGCTTGGTTCTGTTATGGCTGCGGATAGCTCGGAAGATTTTGATAAACGTGGCCCTAATTGGGTGGTCCTAGGCCTCAGGTCTTTTGGTACATTCTACGGAAGGTCTTCCTCACATCATTCCTATAAAAAAAGGAAGACACGAGTTGGTGGTCTAATTTAAAAAAGATGACTTATTTTCCTAGATATCCTAAGGGTTTTTCTAGCTACAACCTCAATTGTAAGGGATTTGGTCTGCGTATCTACTCTGATATCATCTGTGACATCCCAAATACTAATTAAGGCATAAAGGTGTCAGATATAGAAAGAGATTACGAGTGCATGATAAAAATTATATACAGCGGAGCAAATTGTTACAGATTCCTTACATAATATATGAGTTTCAATTACACATATATATAACTGAGGCTAGAAGTGGCAACAAAATATAAAATATCAAAATAATAAAAGGGCCACTTATATCATTATGCTATTGGACTCATCAGAGTGCGGGAACAATCATGCACTCAAGGTTTGTGGATCTATAGGATCCTCATAGACTTCAAGGGGTAGGTCAGCAAATGGTTTTTCACTATCTTCCTCATCTCGGGGGGGAGGGGGCATGTAAAGAGCGAGTTCCATATGCTCAGTAAGAAAAATAATATTTAAATACCATTATAAGATTTAAAAGGTAAATAATTATATCATAAATACTTACCATTAGGTCATATCAGAGTCCTATCTTACCTTATGAAAATAATTTATTTATTAAGAAAATATTATATCATAGTCACCACAATCAAAATCAAACATCATACTTGATAATAGAGAAAATCAAATAAATCAAGAAATGCTCAGATTTTCATGTCATGTTTCGCGAAGTTGTTCTGACTTCCATTTTTGACGGCAGATATGGATTTTCGACTACCCATGTAGAATGACCAGATCATATACAAATAATGGCAATTTACTTAGGCATATTTTCGGCTAGCCAAACCATGAACCAACTATGACTGCGGCAGTACCGACCATAGTGGTCTTATAAGATATTCTATAACTATAAAAATACTTAGCTAAAAGTGACTCCTAACAGATATTCGCATCACTGCTCTCGTCAGAGGGTACGCTAACATCCACAGGGAGCGGTCCTCTCATGTCTTTTCAGACCAAATGGGGGAGGGAGAAACAGATACTCCTCAAAGATAAAAAACTAACGAGACACTTGATGAAATGTGCATGTCAATACAAATACATACTTACTTCGGACCAATCATGCTTTATTCCACTTTTCTTTTCTTTTCTTTTTTTTATTTTCCAGATAACTCTATCGGTTTCATATTATTTTATTTATATGCAAATTATCAAGTGCCCATAAATCATATAGCATGCTTGAAATCAAGAATAATTCATTTTATTAGAATTACTAAACATAGAACATAGAAATCACACAAAATTATAGATTTATTATTTTAATTTTTCTAGAAATACTCTTTAAGACGTTTAAAGAAATATTAATTTTCTTACCAAAACTTCAAAGTTTTTCTCACAACGTTCTTCTTTTCCTATTCTTCTCTCTCTAGATCACTATCGCTTTCTCTCTATATCTCTAAACTCTTGGAAGGTGGAAGAATGGAAGTAATAAGAAAATGGGGATTGTAATACCCCGCCTATCACTGTGCTAAAATAATTAGGAAACTCAATTTATTTGGGCCTTTGGTCGCTTTAAACTTAAATTAACTTACGTTATTTAACTTTTCTCCAGATTCATAATTTTGATATATTTTTATTTATATTTATTTTATTAATGTTATTTTCATTTTATTTTATTTTAAAATATTTCAAAGGAAAAGTTTAGAAAAAAATTAGAAAACAGCGAGATGGGAGAAAACCAGCTTGCGAGAAAAATCCCGCGAGAAAACCGTTTGCCCGCGCAGGTGCTGGGCACTGTGTGTGCGCACAACGCACACAGTGGCCACGGGGCGTACTCACAGCGCGCACAAGGGCCGCGGGGCGTGTGCACAGTGCGCACGACCCATTCATACGCTAGCGCGCACAAGATGTGCGCACAATGCAAATTTCCCCTCCGCGCACAATGTGCAGGGTCAGGACCTGTGCGCGCGTCCTATCGCACGTAGGCGAGCCATTCGCGCATCACATCGTGCACAGACTGGCACCTAGGACCTGCGCCTAGTAGGCTGTTCTCACGGCTCTAAGTGCGCCTAGGCCTTGCAAATGTGTAGGCTAGCCATTGCATACGCAGCAGTAGGCCTCTGTTCCTGTAGACTAGCCTGCACTCCATCGGCCAGGCATTGCCACCTCAGGCAGTGCATCATAGTTGCCTTGGGTGGCGCGCCACCACTGCCAGTGTTGAAAAATTTCCTTCCTCATTTTTCATGCCAAGAATATTTTTCTCCTCTCTCTTCACTGGATTTTTCCACTTGGTGCGAATCCAACGAATCCAAAATGTTATAAATTGCCCTTCCCCTTCCTTTCCTCTCACACTTTCATTCTCCATTTTCAAGATTAAAGAGAGAGAGAAAAGAAAGAGAGACAGTAAAATAGCAAAAGAGAAGATAAAGAAAGGAAAACAGAGAAAAAGAAAACATCAAAATTTTGGTAAAAAATTTAGTATTACTTTCGACATCTTAAGGAGTATTTTTAGATAAAAAAATTTAATATGATTGTTATTTTATCTATTTTGCATGCTTATGTGTTCAAATGAATCGAATTGTTCTAATTTTCAAACATGTTTTGTGAATTACTAACACTTGATGAATTTGCATGTAATATATGTAATATGTAGTCCGTAATAACAAAAATAAAAAGAAAAGAAAAAGAAAAAAGTAGAATGAAGCCTGTGTGGTCCGAAATATATCTGTATTGACATACATATTGCATCAAGTGTCTCGTTAGGTTTTTTATCTCTGAGGGGTATCTGTTCCCCTTGCCCTTCGGGATATCTGTTTTTTCCTCCCCTATCTGGTTTGAAAAGTCATAAAAGGACCGCTCCTAGTTGATGATGGCATGCCCTCTGACGAGAGTGGTATTACACTATCTGTAGGGATCATTCGTGGCTAAATAATGTCGCAATTATAGATATCTATTAGAACCACTATGGTTGGTGCGACCGTATTCATAGATCGTGCCATGGTTTGGCCAGTCGGAAGTGGGCCTGAGCAAATTTCTGTATTTGTATCTGATTTGATCATTCCACTTGGGTAGTTAAAAATCTGTATCTGCCCTCAGATATTGAAGTTTGTAACGACTTCGCGAAGCATGACACGAAATATCTATGCATTCCATGATTTATTTGATTATCTCTATTATTCGGCATGATATATGTATTTTTTATTTTCTGTGTTAACGTAGTATTTTGATATTCAAATAAATAGATTTTCCTAATGATGAGTTAGGTAAACGAGGAAGCTAGATGGTAAGATGAAATAACAAACTTTTGAAATTTTACGATGTTAATTTAATATTATTTGTCTTACTGAGCATATGGAACTCACTCTTTCTATACCCCCAGATGAGGAACCGCAGGTAGACGTACCCTTGGGAGTCTATGAGGATCTTGTGGATCCACAAGTCTGAGTGCATGACTGTTCCCGCACTCTAATGAATTTCAGTAGCATAGTGAAAGAAGTGGCCCTTATATTTTGTATTTTGCTACCACTTCTAGCCTCAGTGATGTATGTATTTGGAACATTATATATATTTATAAGGGATTTATTAAAGTTTGATTCCACTACATAAATATTATCATGCACTCGTTATTCTGAATCTGTATCTGATACTAATTTGCCTTAATTAGCACCTGAGATATCATAGGTGGTATTAGAGTAAAATTTTGCAGAGCAAATCCCTTACACTGGGGCCTAAGATAGATAAATATTTTTAGAGTATCTAGGGAAGAAAAATGTCATTGTTTCAAAAAACTAAACCTCTAACTCATGTCTTCCTTTCTTTTGTAGGAATAATGCGAGGAAGACCATCCGTAGAGTGTACTGAATGACTTGAAGCCCCGGATCATCCAATCAGGGTTGAATTTACAGAAAATTTTTGAGCCATTCAAGGATTAACTACAGCCACTGGACAAAACCAGGCCAACCATTATCCACCCCCTACCCCTGAATTCTGAAACATAGATCGACCTATCTCTCACAATATAACGGAGTTTAGGAAACTTAACCCCCCATACTTTGAAGGTGGTTGTAATCCTTTAGTAGCCGAAGCTTGGATCCTAGAAATAGAAAAACTCTTCTTTGTACTAGATCTGACCGAAGAACAAAAAGTCCATCTTGCAGCCTTCATGTTAAACAGGAAAACTGAACACTGGTGGCGACTTAAGAAAGAAGTCCTACCTACCCCTACTTCCTAAGAAGTTTTCATGGATACTTTCTTTGATAACTTCTTCCCTGCTTATATTTGGGAAAAGAAAGAGGAGGAATTTTAGGACCTCCATCAAAG
>NW_019014661.1:1155152-1170696 GCF_000150535.2 Carica papaya | reverse complement strand
TCCCATCGAACTTCCTGATTTGCCTCCCCTACAAGAAGTGGACTTCCTAATTGAATTGTTGCCCAGAACCCAGCCATCTCGAAGGCCACCTATCATATAAGTCATTCTAAGCTAATCACCCGAAAGTTTATCTACCCTAGTAATTCTCCTTGGGACGCTCTTAAATTGTTCGTGAAAAAAAAGGATGGTTCTCTCAAACTCTATGTGGATTACCGGGAACTCAACTAAGTAACAGTTAAAAATAAGTATCCCTTATCTCGGATCGATGATCTCTTTGATCAACTACAAGGAGCTACAGTCTTCTCTAAGATCAACCTCAGGATGGGATATTATTAGTTGAGAGTCAAAAAAGAAGATATTTTAAAGACTATTTTTCGGTGCAAGTACGGTTTGTATGAGTTCAGAGTAATGTCGTTCGGGTTAACCAATGCTCCTACAGCCTTCATAAACCTCATGAATAGAGTTTTTCTGCACGTACTAGATCAATACATCATCATATTTATTGATGACATCTTAGTATACTCCAAGAGCCTAGGGGAACATGTAGTACACTTGATTGAAGTTTTGGAGACCCTTCGTCAGAACTAATTCTATGCTAAACTTAGTAAATGCTCCTTCTTGTTGGATCGAGTTTCCTTTTTCAGTCACGTAATTTTAAGTGAAGGAGTTTCCGTTGATCCATCCAAGGTTGAAACAATAATCAACTGGAATTCGCCCACCAGTATGGTCGAGGTATGTAGTTTTCTTAGTTTAGCAAGCTAATATCGATGATTCGTCGACAGATTTGCTAAGATTACTACTCCATTGACCCGACTCACCTAAAAAACATATATTTATCTGGAATTACGAGTGCAATGAGAGCTTCATATAATTGAAGTTTCGCCTTACCTCTACTCCTGTGTTGATCCTCCCTGACAATAGGGGAAGATTTCAGGTCTATGCTATGCATCTCATATTGGCTTAGGGTGTGTCTTGTTGCAGCATGGTAGAGTGGTCGCTTATGGGTCCCGAAAATTGAAACCTCATGAGGGAAACTACCCTATCCATGACTTGGAGTTGGCACACATTATCTTTGCCCTGAAGATATGGCGTCATTACCTAGTTGGTCAGACTTTTGAGATTTACACTAACCACAAGAGTTTGAGGTAAATCTTCTCATAGAGAGAGTTAAATATGAGACAGAGACACTAGATGGATCTCTTGAAGGACTATGACTGCAAGACTATCTATTATACCGGTAGAAGAAATGTAATCGTTGATGCACTAAGCCGAAAGGAGGCCACAGTGTTGGCCCAAACCATGACCTTCGGTTGGAAATTGATGGATGCTATGCAGTCTCTCTATATTAGCTACTTTGGTAAAGGCACCTATCTTGCTCAGTCTACTGACCTGAAACTTATGAAGAATCTAATTAAGTTCTCTTCTGACGAATCTCCTAATTTTAGGATTTCAAATGGTGGACTGTTCAGATTTTGGAACCGAATTTGGGTCCCCGTTGCTGTAAGGGTGGATGTTCTTAAGACCACTCATGCTTCTAAGCTATCCATCCATCCTAGGAGTATCAAGATGTACCAGGACTTGAAGCGTTAATACTGGTTGCTGGGAATGAAGAAAGACATAGTCGACTATGTCCCTCGATGCCTTACTTATCAGAGGATTATGGTAGAACATCAGAGACCCGACAATTTGCTACAAGGCCTCTCGATTCTATAATGCAAGTAGGAGCATGTAACTATGGATTTTGTCACAGGATTACCCAAGACTTGTTCTGGTTGAAACACTATTTAGGTCATCGTTGACAGGCTAACCAAGATCGCTCATTTCTTGCCCATCAGAATCACTAACTCCACCAGTAAATTAGCCCGCCTATATATTGATGAGATTGTTCGACTTCATGGTGTTCCCTCATCCATTGTGTCTAATCAAGATCCTCGATTTACCTCTTACTTCTAGGACAACCTTTAGGAAGCTCTGGGGTCTGGATTGTATTTCAACACTGCTTATCATTCCCAAATGGATGGTTAGTCAGAACGTACAATTCAGATATTGAAAGACATGTTGCGTGCCTGCGTCCTCGACTTTGGTAATAATTGGTATGAGTATCTTCCCCTGTGTGAATTTACTTATAATAATAGTTATCATTCCAGTATTGACATGGTTCCGTATGAAGCATTATATGGAAGGCCTTGTCATCCTCTCACTTGTCGGAGTGAAGTCAGGAACTAGTGCCGTTTGGGACTAAACTTCATCCAAGAGACTATTGAGAAGGTCACGATTATCTATAATAATTTGGCTATTGCTCAAAGCCGTCAGAAGAATTATGTCGATAATCATAGGCGACCCCTGGAATTTGCTGTTGGAGACAAGGTTTTCCTCAAGGTTTTTCCCTGCAAGGGAAAGATGCAGTTTAAAAAAAGAGGGAAGTTAAGCCCTCGTTATGTGGGACCTTTTTGGATCATTAAGCGCAATTGACCCGTGGCATACCGTCTTGCTTTATCCCGAGAGTTTACAAGTTTACATGACGTCTTTCACATCTTGATACTTAAAAGGTACTACCTTGACCCTTCTCATATCATTTCTCACACTGAAACGCAGATACAAGTGGATATGACATATGAGAAAATCTCTGTGGAGATTCTCATATGGACCGACAAGGTCTTGCGCAACAAGATGATCCCCATGGTGAAAGTACAATGGCAACATCATACCCCGGAGGAAGCCATGTGGTAGTTGGAAAGCAAGATGAGGGAGAAGTATCCAGACCTATTCGAGATAAATATAGGGACCAAATTTTTCTAAGGTGGAGGGATGTAACACCCCGCCCATCATTGTGCTTAATTAATTTGGAAAACCCAATTTATTCGGTCTTTTAGGCCGTATTGAACTCATTTAACTTACTCTATAAATTATTGTCGTAATTCTAAATTTTGCTAATTTTAATTCTAATTTTATTTTATGCAGTACAAAAAAAGAAAAAAATGAAATTTTGGAAAAATAGCAAAATAGAAAAAATATCCTGCGGTAATATCCCACGAGGAATGGAGCTGCCCGTACGGGCGCTTGCGCACCGTGCCCTCGCACGTGCACACAACAAATTCGAGATGTGAAGACAGTGCGCATGTCCCATCCGCACGAGCGATGCAGGGTCAAACCTTTCGCGCGTCCTGTTGCGACAGGCGAGCCGTTCGCACGTTACCTTGTGCGCGGACAAGCACCGCACACTGTGTGTGCACCGTCCACACAACAGGTCTGTGCGAAAAGGCCTTGCACGCACGCAGGCTAGCTCCTGCGCAAGACTGGAGGATCGTGCGCCTACAGGCTAGCTTGCAGCACCGGGTGGGCCACTGACACCTCGGTCAATGCTTCACCGTCACTTCGGGCAGCGCGCCACTATCGGCGATAGAGGAGACTCTCCTTTTGCATTTTTCATGTCGAGCATCTTTTTCCTCTCTCTCTTCACCAGATTTTTTCACTTGGCACGAATCTGACAGTTCATAATTTTTATAAATAGGGTCTTCCCTTTCCATTCTTCCCCACACTTTCATTCTTCAATTTTTTTAAGAATTAGAGAGAGAGAAAGAGAGAGAGTGAT
The DNA here is from genome assembly GCF_000150535.2 of Carica papaya. The sequence continues at coordinate 1,167,104 of NW_019014661.1, read as the reverse complement.
ATAGAGAGAGAATGAGGGACAAAAATGAAGAATACTGAAGGAAAAATTATCAAGGTTTCAATAAGAAATTTAGTATTTCTTTAAACATCTTAAGGGGTATTTTTAGATAAAAGAAAAATTATTAAATATGATAATTGTGATTTTGCCTGCTTTGCATGCTTTTTTGTTTGTAGGTCTAATAAGCTGAACTGTTCTTGATTTTAAGCATGCTATGTGGTTTATAAATATTTGATGATCTGCATGTAATAAAAAATAATACGATGTCAGTATTGTTACCTGAAAAATAAAAGAAACAAAAAAAAAGAAAAATAGAAAAGTGAAATGAAGCATGAATGGTCCGATGTATGTATCTGTATTGACATGCATAATGCATCAAGTTTCTCGTTAAACTTTTTATCTCTAAGGGATATCTATTCCCCCTGACCCCATTCAGGGTATTTGTTTCCCCCTCTCCCATCTAGTCTAGAAAGACATAAGAGGACTACTCCCTGTGGATGATTGTATACCCTCTGACGAGAGTGGCGATACAAATTTTTATTAAGGGTCACCTTTGGTTAAGTATTATTGTGACTATAGAATATTTAATAGAACCACTATGGTCGGTACGACCATGGTCATAAATCATACCATGGTTTGGCAAGCGAAAAATGTGCCTTAGTAAATTGCCGTTATTTGTATCTAATATGGTCATTCCACATGGGTAGTTGAAAATTTGTATCTACCTTCAAAGATGGAAGTCGTAATGACTTGACGAAGTATGACACGAAAATCTGAGCATTTCATGATTTATTTAATTTTCTCTATTATCTAGTCTGATGTGTGTTTGTTTTGCCTCTATTAACATGTTGTTTTCTCTAATAAATAAATTATTTTCATGATGTAAGATAGGTCTATAAAGTAGCCAAATGGTAAGCATTTATGTTAGAATAATTCACTTATAAAACCTTGTTATGTTATTTAAATATTATTTTTCTTACTGAGCATATATAACTCACTCTTTTGTCCCCCCATATGAGGAAGAAAATGAGGAACTGCAAGTTGAACTACCTATTGAAGTTTATGAGGATCCCATGGATCCACAAAACTTGAGTTCATGATCATTTCCGCGCTCTAATTAGTCCAATAACATAGTGAAAGAAGTGGCCCTCTTTTGTATTTTGACTTTGTATTTTGTAGCCACTTCTGGTCTCAGTTATATGTATATAATTGGAACTCATATATATTTGTAAGTGATTTGCATTAATTGGTTTTGCTGCATAAAATTTTATCATGCACTCATAATCCTGTCTCTGTATTTGACACTCATTTGCCTTAATTAGCATTTAGGATGTTACATTTTATTTTTTCATTATTACTACTAATCCATTCCTATTACATTAATTTACTATTTTCAGTCTAATTTTACTAATGTTTCCAATTAATATTTTTCTTGTACAAATTTTAAATTTTTGGGTCCTTATGTGAGCATGGACATGGATCAAGTTGGTGAAAAGATTACGAGAAACCTTCCAATTTTTTATCCAAGCAAGGATTAATGAGGAAGATGGGTTTGGACCCATTAAAGAAGCCCAAGAAAAAAAGACAACAGGGTCATTAACTCAGGGGTATAATAGTATTTACCATTCACCCCTAGTGCAAGAAGGAAATAATTAAGAAAAGAGAAAAATTCTACAAGACATGAAAAAGAAAAATTCCCATGAGATTTTTTTTCCTAAGCATGTGAGAAATCTTCATAATTAAAGATCATCCAGAGAGGAAACTGCTCTTAAATTGCAAGCTATCTTGAGAAAGAGGAAAACTCCTTAAATATTAAATCTCACAGAAAAGAAAAATACTTGAGAAAGAGGAAAATATCTTAACAGAATTTCTTTCCCAAAATTAGCCACAATTAATTAAGATATTCGTTATTCAAAAAGTTTTCTTCATAGGAAAATCATATCTATCATATTTTAGTTATAATTTTCTTAATTTTTTCTAGTTTTTTATTCTAGTCTAGATTTAATTTCTAATGTAATTTCTACCATTACTTAGGAGATTATTTTTTTCCCTTATCATTCGCATGACCTACACTATAAATAGGCCGTCAGTTCAGAGTTGTAATTCAATTCAGAATTTTAAGCTTATTAATAAAATTCAGGTATTCTTGTTTTAAGCTTCCAATCTTACAAGAGTGAGTGCGTATTTGATAGATTTGTTGTGCTAGGAATTGGGATCACTTATCGAGGTAAGTCTCATGGCATCTTTTCAATTCTAGTTTTTTATTTTTTCCCAATTATCTTGGTTTTCGCTCCCTTATTGAGTGCAGGTCAAGCAGGGAGGGTTTGCTTAGGGTTTTGAGTTTCTGATTACTAATGTATATGCGGGGTTTTGGATTTCATTGTTGATCCTACGTTTCGCAAAAGTTGGTATCAGAGCTTAAGCTCTAGTAAATCTAATATCTTTCTGATTCACTATTTGTATTTATTTTCTTACATAAAATTAACACTCGTTACATAAAGTGTTAACTCATTGAGTTTGTTTTCAATAATTTTTTTACATTGTTATTATAATTAAAAGAGAGAGATTCTGAAAAAAAAACAGAATCTCTAAAAAATATAAAGAGAAAAAAACTGAAAGCAAAAGAAAAAGAGAGAGGTGTGTGACTTCCTTGTTTTCTTTTTACAACATTACATTCAATATTCTGCATTAGCATCTACATAATAGAAACTCAAGTGAGTCATAGAACACAACCGTTATTGGGGTAGAATAATTAGGTATAACATTCCAATTCTATCCATAGGGATTTATCAAATCCTTAACGCTTTAAACCCAGAATTATCTTTTTTTACTCCTAGTTTCATTCTTTCTTAACTGCTTTAGTTCTATTATACATCTAATTGGTTAATTGCATCCTAACTACTTAGCCATAAGCATAAAAGCATCACATATTCTTCTTCTGTATGCTTCTGAACTTTTAAAGAACAAGATCCTTTTTTAGCATTCTTTACATAGTCTTAAAAGACAACCTTGCTTGTCTTGATTCAAGAGATCCAATTCAAACACTCAACTTAGTGGAAAAAGATAGGAGAGGTAAACACGAGTAATTGTGAGGTAGTGATTTATTTTTTTTTTTCATTTACATCTTTTTATAGATTTGTCACAACTTAATGAAACTAATCGACTTATGACCTTGGAAGAACGCATGGAGGCTAGGATGGATGACATATACAATAGACTGAGCTTAGCCATTAATGGTATAACAATAATGATGGACGAGAGAGATAAAGAAAGGAACTGTAGTCATCCCATACGCCAACACCACCAGGATGACGATGAGTCACATGGCGACAACAGTGAAGTTGGTAGAAGAGAAATCCAAAAATAAGATAATGACATCAGATCCATCAAGATGCAGATACCCTTACTTAGAGGAAGCAATCATGCAGAGACCTATCTCGAGTGGGAACAGAAGGTAGAGTTGATTTTTGACTGCCACAACTACAGTGAAGCCAAGAAAGTAAAGCTAGCAGCAGTCGAGTTCACAGATTATGCACTTGTTTGGTGGGATCAAGTGACTGCCCTCAAGAGAAGAAATAGAGACCAACTTGTATCCACCTAGAGAGAGATGAAGTCTATTATGAGAAAGAGGTTTATCCCATCTTATTATGATAGGGAATTACACCAAAAGCTCTAAATATTGACCCAGGGATCCTTCTCTGTGGAAGATTACCACAAGGAGATGGAGATTGCAATGATCAGGGTCAAAGTTTATAAGAGTTCAGAAGCTACCATGGCTAGATTTCTGAGTGGTCTGAATAGAGAGATTGCCAATGTTGTGGAACTACATCATTATATAGATCTAGATAAGATGGTACACATGGCTATGAAGATTGAGAAACATATAAAGTATGGAGTTTTTTCTAGAAGTAATTCTCAATCTACCCCTCAGTTTAGTTCTAGATGGCCCAAAAAAGAAGAAAGAAAGAGATTTAAAGAAAAGAGGGACAAGCCCAACTCTATTAAATCTAAAGTTAACCTTAAACAACCTACTGCTACTCAAAGAGCAAGTTCTATTTATGTTTTAGGTGCTTTGGAGTTGGACACATTGTGTCACAATGCCCCAAAAAAAATGTTATTGTAAGACGATGGCGAGATAGAGACTACTACAGAGTACAACAGTGATAATGATAGTAGAACATCACTAGATGATTATGAAGATAATTTAGCAGCTCCAGTGCAGGGTGAGATTTTGGTTGTCTAAAAAGCCCTAAATATACTTTCTAAAGAGATGGACAATAATTAAAGAGAGAATATCTTTCACATTAAATGTCATGTGAATGAGAAGGTATGCAATTTGATCATAGACGGAGGCAGTTATGCCAATGTCGCCAATACTTTTCTAGTTGACAAGTTAGGGTTATCTTATACTAAACACCCTAACTCTTATAAACTACATTGGCACAATGAGTATGGAGAAGTTAGGGTACATAAGTAAGTTAAAATTCCCTTCTCCATAAGTAAGTATAAAGATGAGGTATGATGTGATGTCGTTCCCATGGGCTCCAGTCATATCATACTTGGATGACCATGGCAGTATAATAGACAGGTACATCATGACGGGTTCAAGAATCAATACTCTTGATGCCTAGATGGCCTAAAATACATTTTGACACCTCTATCCCCAAAGGAGGTATATGTTGATCAAATCAAAATCAAGAAATCTTTTGAAGAATATTTTTTAAAAAAAAGAAAAAAAAAAGAATGGCCTACTAAGAGAAAAAGAAGCTTAAAAAAATAAAGAAAGCCAGCAAAGTGTAAAAGAAGCCCAAAATAAAAATAAAGAAGGCCCAATGAGAGAAAGTGAGAGAGAGAAAAGAAAAGAGTGTTTATATGTGAGGGAGAGAGAAGTGAGGAGAGTGATATGTGAAAATCAAAACTTGATTGTACTTCGGTACAAGGAAGCCTATCTAAATTTTTCTAACGTTGACACTTCCGTGCCTAATTCTATCCTCTCTTTTTTAGGAATATGAAGATGTGTTCCCAGAGGAGATTCCGGATGGTCTACCACCACTATGAGTGATCAAACATCAGATTGACTTTATTCCTAGAGCTTCAATTATCAACTACCCAGCCTATCGAAGTAATCTCAAAGAGATAGAAGAACTTCAGTGATAAATGGAGTTGTTATGTAAGGGACATGTAAGAGAAAGTTTGAGCCTTTGTGTTATTCCAGTGTTACTTGTTCCTAAGAAGGATGGCTCCTGAAATATGTGTGTCGATTGTCGAGCTGTCAACAAAATTACAGTAAAGTATAGATACCCTATCCCTATGTTAGATGATATGTTAGATAAATTGAGTGGATCTACTATTTTCACTAAGATAGGTTTTAAGAGTGGATACCGCTAGATTAGGATGAAACCTGGAGATGAGTGAAAAACTATCTTTAAAACCAAGTATGGGTTGTATGAGTGGTTAGTAATGCCTTTTGGGTTATCAAATGCCCCTAGCACCTTCATGAGACTTATGAACCATGTTTTACGACCTTTTCTAGGTATATTTATGGTAGTTTACTTTAATGACATCCTAATTTACAACAAGTCTTTAAAGGATCACCTTCAATATATCAAGTCTATTCTTGAGGTCCTTAGAGAACAACAATTATATGGTAATGCTAGAAGTGACCTTATGAAGTGGAAAATTGACTTTTTCAGGGTTTGTAGTTAGTGCACAGGGCATTGATGTGGATGAGAATAAGGTAAAAGCAATCAGAGAATGACCTACTCCGACATCGGCCAACAAAGTAAAGAGTTTCCATGGCTTAGCGAGCTTTTACGACAAGTTTGTTAGGAATTTTAGTTATATAACAGCACCATTGAATGAACTGGTAAAGAAAAATGTAAAATTTATATGGACTGAAAAACAAGAGCATACTTTTACTTTATTGAAAGACAAATTATGTTATGCACCTATTTTAGCTTTACCTGACTTTAACAAAAATTTTGAGCTAGAATGTGATGCTTCAGTATTGGTATAGGAGCAGTTCTGATGTAGAAAGGACGTCCCGTGGCATATTTTTGTGAGAAACTTAGTGGTGCACTATTGAATTACCTACGACAAGAAGTTGTACACCTTGGTGAGAGCATTAGAGGTATGACAGCACTATTTATTGCCAACGGAGTTCGTGATCCTCATAAATTATGATTCCTTAAAATATCTAAAGGATCAAGGTAAACTCAACAGTCGTCACGATAAGTGGGTCAATTTCAAAGAATATTTCCCCTATGTAATCAAATATAAATAAGGTAAGGATAATATTATAACTAATGCATTATCCTGCAAGTATGCTTTAATTTTTACACTTAGCTCTAAGTTGTTAGGATTTGAACATATTAAGGAGATGTATGCTGATGATAATGATTTTTTCACTGTTTATCATACGTGTGAGCATTCTGCATTTTACAAATTTTATAGGCATGATGGTTTTCTGCTTAAGAATAGTAAGTTATGTGTACCTAACTATTCACTTAGGGAATTACTGGTGCATGAGGCTCATAGTGGGGGATTGATGGGGCACTTTGGGGAAGCTAAAACTCTAGATATATTGAATGAGCATTTTTATCGGCCTAACATGAGGAAAGATCTTGAGCGCATTTGTAGTAGGTGCACTGCATCTAAACAAGTTAAATCTATGGTTCTACCTCATGTATTATATACACCTTTACCTGTACCTACAACACCTTGGATAGATATATCTATGAATATTTTATTAAGATTGCCTAAGATCAGAAGAGGTAGTGATAGCATATTTGTCGTCGTGAATAGATTTAGTAAGATGGCACACTTCATTGCATGCCATAAGACTGATGATGCAACAAATATCACAAACTTGTTTTTCAAGGATGTTGTGAGACTTCATGGCATTCCTAGGATAATTGTTAATGATAGGGATGTGAAATTCTTTAGTCACTTTCATAGAGTTTTGTGGGGTAAATTAGGAACTAAGTGCTATTCTCTATTGTACGTCACTCCCATATTGATGGTCAGACTGAGGTCGTCAATTGGACCTTAGGATCTTTATTGATAGCTGTTGTTGGCCAAAATTTGAAAACATAGGGAGGATTGTTTGCCTGTGGTAGACTTTGCATATAATAGGACATTCATACCTCTAAAGGGTTTTGACCTTTTGACATTGTTTATGGTTTTAATCCTTTAACTCCGTTGGACCTCATGCCTTTACCTTTGCAGGAACTTTAGGATACTGATGGGCAGTGGAGAGTAGAACTTGTTAAAGTCATACATAAGAAGGCCACACAACATGTCTGGAAGAAGAATGAATCTTATGCACGACACGCCAATAAAGGAAAGAAACGAGTAGTTTTCTAACTCAGTGATTGGGTATGGGTTCATATGTGAAAGGAAAGATTTCTCAATTAGCAAAAATCTAAGTTAGACCCATGAGGAGACGAACCTTTTCAAGTTCTAGAGCATATTAATGACAACACCTACAAGATTGATCTCCCAGGTGAGTACGGTGTGTCTACAACCTTTAATTTTTTGACCTTTCCCTTTTTTATGTAGGTTCAGATTTGAGAACAAATCTTTTTGAAGAGGATGTGGATGATGTGAGCATGGACATCGATCAAGTTGGCAGAAAGGATATCTCAATACTAAGTTGGCCCATTACAAGGGAGATAGCTAAATAATTACAACAAGCCTTCCAACTTTTTATCTAAGTATGGATTAATGAGGAAGATGAGTTTAGACAAATTAATCAAGCTAAAGAAAAGAAGACAACAAGGTCATTAACCCAAGGATATAATAGTATATACTATTCACCCCAAGTGCAAGAGGGAAATAAGTAAGAAAAAGGAAAAATTCTGCGAGACATGAAAAAGAAAAATTTGCATGGGATTTTATTTTCTAATCATATGGAAAATCTTCACAATTAAAGATCAACTAAGAGGAGAAATTACTCCTAGATAGCAAGCTATCTTGAGAAAGATAAAAACTCCTTTAATACAAAATATTGCAGAAAAGGAAAATACTTGAGAAAGAGAAAAATATCTTAGCAGAATTTCTTCCCATAAATTAGGCACAATTAATTAAGATATTTCCTATTCAAAAAGTTTTCCACATAGGAAAATCATATCTATCCTATTTTAGTTATAATTTTCTTAATTTTTGCTAGTTTTTTATTCTCGTCTAGATTTAATTTCTTATGTAATTTCTACCATTAATTAGGAGATTATTTTTTTCACTTATTATTCACATGACCTACACTATAAATAGGCTTTCAATTGAAAGTTGTTATTCGATTAAGAAATTTTAGTTTATTAATAAAATTCGGGTATTCTTGTTTTAAGCTTCCTAGCTTGCAAGGGTAAGTTTTTGACAGATTTGTTGTGCTAGGAATTTGGCTCATTTATCGAGGTAAGTATCATGGTGCCTTTTCAATTCTAGTTCTTAATTTCTTTTCCAGTTATCTTGGTTTTCACTCCCTTGTTGAGTGCGAGTCAAGTAAGGAGGGTTTTGAGTTTCTGATTTCTAATGTATATGCGGGATTTTGGATTCTATTGTTGAGCTCAGGTTCTGCATCAGGTTCTCTCCCTAATCCACCTACTTGGGAGAGTTTCTTATAGGCTATCTATAACGACCCGCTTTTCCTATTGAGAAAGAAGAACTATTCCACGCACAAAACCTGGTATATCTGTGTAGAAATATGTTAAAATTAAAAAAAATCAACTATACATCCCTTATTAGGAGCTATAATCATGAGACTCACAAAATATCTAAATTACATTACTTTAATATACTTAAGTCTACTTTATAAAATAAATTTCCAAAATTACAAAAGATTCTTCAGAGTCTTCCTTTGGTCTTTAACACACTCCTGATCTGAACTAATCTACACTGAGGGAGGTGTGAATTGGAGTCTTAGGCTCAGTAAAGAAAAAGGGCAGTGCCCATAATAGAGACATACATACACTCAATCACACAAGTCCAATAAATCTAATGCATATTTTATTTAAGATAGGATCTTGATCATGAAAATCAATACAATAACAATAATTTCACATAACTATAATTTAACATTCCCATACATCACACCTTCACTTTCACATATCTTAATAATTTCATCATTCAGATATGATTTCTCAAACATCACATATATTCTAAAATCACATTCACATCAACCAATAAGTCCTCAAAAATGCCACTCACTAATTTTGCCACACTTACACTTATCACTGCACATGTTTACATCATTTTCACTTTGTATTGTTCACTTATTACTTTTCAGTTACACTTTCATTATGGTTTATAATTTCCACTTTTACGTCTTTTAAGAGTTTCATCGTGCGATACCATTTTCACAAGCATGAATGAAGGCACTATGTACCCCTTTTATTATGTGGACACATCACTAATCACTTCTCACTTGTCACTTATCACTTCCCCAATACACCTGAACATAGAACGGTTATGCATTAGGTTTTATTCATCACTTTCCACATACACCCATACATGGAATGGTTATGTACGGGACTTTTCAGCCACGTCTTACTGAGACCGTATCCACAGGCAGGGTTCACAACACTTCACTTGCAAAAATGGCCACACACACACACACTCCCCCTCTTTGATACCCGTTAAATGGATTTCGACGCCTTTTAAATATTCTTTTATTATTATTTTGTAAATCAATCTCATCGCTTTAACACCTGCAACACACATTCAAAAACTTACTTGCACAAATACACACCATTTATCCACAATGAATCTTATGCACCACACCTTCTTTTCTTGCACAAATACACACCATTTATCCACAATAATATACAAATATGTAGATACTCATACACATGGTTTTGCATGCATACATATACACAACATACATTCACATAAGTATCAGATTGTATATAATACATTTACAGCACATATAACATATATATACTTGCATACTTACACAAGGCATATATGTATTCCACAAGCATGCATATGCAAGTTGTTCACCCACACACATTAACAATATAAATACATATTTCATGCAATTATATATATATATATATATGTTATGCACACATACAACTCAGTAAGTTGACTTGCATAAAATCTGCATATACACACTAGTAGCAGTATGCATACATAAATGTAAATCATACATCATATAATTCACAAATCACATGCAATTCTACTCAAACACGTGATGAGTTAACAAAAATCACATTAAAAAACTAAAATAATCTATAAGGTCCATAAATAATTCATTTTTACAAAAAAATAAAGTTTTATAAAAATATAAGGGTCTTTAAATTAGACTAACCCAATCCCTTACCTATAATCGAATAAGAAAAGTGTCAAAATCCTTATTAGTTTAGGTCAATGATCTCCTTTAAATCTAGCATTGTTTAAATAATTCCCTCATTTACAAACAAAAAATATGTCCACTAAATAACAAACACCTGTGGAAATGATTAGAATACAAAAGCATATCAAGTTTTACCATAGACACGCGATCTCGGTCACCAAAATTGCCACACACCACCATGCACGTGTCCCTAGTTCACCACTTGCCATTGCTAGATGGCCGCATACTGCCTCATGCTCGGCCGCTGGAATTAATATGCGCCACTAGAACAACCAATGCACTACAATGGTGGCTAGAAATCATCACATAACGAGCCGCACACTCAAACTGACATAGATTTGGTAAAATCATGCTGGTAATGCACTGTGAATCGTGATATCATGCCTAGCTACCATTGTGAGTTTTTTTTTTTTTGGGTAGATCTGCCGCGAGTCCTCTTTTTTTGCGGCCATGCACCACATCTCTTTATTTTTAAGATTCATGCCACTATCGATCACACAGATCTAGTTGCCACATGTCGCCCATCGCATGCACCAGATTTTTCTTATCTTCCTCTCATTTCGTGACACTCTCTCTCTTTCTTTCCTTGTACTGATTTTTCTTTCTTTTTTTTAAATTTTTTTGCATTTTTCTTCCCTTTTGTAAATATGAACAAGAAGACTCCTCTACGCCTTGCCTCCTCCTTCTCTGGTGAGTTTTAGAGGTGTATACACCTCTTGTTCTTCTTCTTCTTATAAGGGTGTATTCGCCTCTACAATTCTTTTTTTTTCTTTTCCTTTCATTAAAATAGTATTGTTTGATGCTCTTAAAATGACATCATTTTGACCGCTTTCCCTTTTTTTTAAATCAAAACCACGTGGTTTTTTTGGTTAATTAAAACGATGTCATTTTGGCTTTTTTTGGTTCTAATGAAATAGATGGGTTGGATTCAATTTTTCCTAGCCAAGGTGTTATACTTTCCATTCCCAGTATTTCCCTAATCATGTTAAGCACTGAAAGGAGACAGAGTTCCCCATTTAACCTAGGGCAACATATCAGTTGATAAGTATGCAAAAAAAATTTAAAATTTGGCAGCTATACTTTTGACATGATGGTTGACGAGGGCAAGAAGGCCCACAGATTTGAGGAGGGACTAAGGGCAGATATCTATGATTGTGTTTTTATGTTTGAGATCAATAATTTCCAGGCCTTGATGGAAAAGGCCATAGTGATTGAGGGACCCATCAATACTACTGCTTCGTCCACTGGCAATTTTGAAGCATTTGTTCCCTAGAAGAAGGCAACCTTTTCCAATTCCACTCTAGATAAGAGGCCCAAGGTTACTCCAGCCTAGCCCATCAGACCTATTCCTGCTCTAGGTAAGGCTCCTGTTTGTCCTTATTATAGAAAGAACCATGGCAGCCAACCATGTTATAAGATGACCAATGCATGATGGTAGCGCCCATTACTGGATCAAGGACTTCCCAATTCTTAAGGAGTATATTGCACCAATGACCCAGATAGAGTCTACACTGTCACTGCCTAAGATGTTAAGGCCAATCCTAATGTGATACAAAGTAAATTTAGTATTTGTAAGTGTCCTACACATGTATTGATTGACACTG
>NW_019014661.1:1127763-1146780 GCF_000150535.2 Carica papaya | reverse complement strand
TACTATCTCTCCCCTCTCTCTCTCTCTTTTAAACCTTTGAAAAAATGGACGAAATGGAAGTATGGAGAGGAAGGGAAGGGGGAGGGCAAATTATAAATTTTTGAATTGTTGGATCTGCGACAAGTGGTGAAATCTGATGAAAGAGAGGAGAAAAAAGATGTTCGACATGAAAAATGAGGGAGGAGAACCTCCTCTGCCCATGGAGGTGATGGCACATTGCACAAGGCAGCAGCAGCGCACTACCCGAAGTATCAGTGCTCGGCCGACGTGTTGCAGGCTAGCCTGCAGGCATACAAGCCTACTACCCCGCGCGTAGGCCCAGGTGCGCAGGGATTATCTGCACAGGCTTGCTTCATGGATGGCATACGCACAGTGTGCGGTGCATGTCCGCTTGCAAGGTGACGCGCGGACAACCCACCTGCCCACGACAGGATGTGCGCGCAAGTCCTGACCCCCTGTCGTGCGCGTGAAAGGGACGTGCATGCGTGCGTGCGAAGGGGACGTGTGTGCTGGCGTGCAGAGTGTGACCACTGTGCGTGCATGCGTGCGTAAGTGCCCAGCACCCGCACGGGCAAACCACCATGTCACAAGATTTTTCCCACGTGCATTTTTCCTATTTTGCCGTTTTTTAATTTTTTTCTAAATTTTTTCTTTTAATTTAAAATAATTTAAAATACATAAAATAATTTAAGATAAAATAAAATTCAAATAAAAATAAAAATAAATCAAAATTATGAATCACGAAAAATATTAAATATGATAAATTAATTAAGTTTAAAACGGTCAAATGCCTGAATTAATAGAGTTTCCAAATCATTTTAGTACAGTGATGGTCAAGGTGTTACAAAAACTACAAGCTTGATCTTGAGGAAATTATATTGGATGAATAAGTTAATAATTCTGTCTATATATATGTATGTATTTTTAATTTTGGAATCTGATAAACTGTGATGTTCATGTGTGTGTTTTCTGCATAATTTTGTGGGTGATGATTGTAGATTATGTTAGTTTAATGTTTCTAATATGAAGAAATGGGAAAGATGATGAACAAAGACGGAAGGAATGCGTTGGTCAGAGGCCGACTACCTTTGGCCTGCACTACCAGGAGCCAAAACATCAAGAGAAATGTAGAAGACACAGCTATGCTGGGCATGTGCTTGCATGGGATGTTGTCTGGCCACCCACAAGCTCTGAGATAGATCCCCTGGCACGCTGTTTATGGCACAGCACGCGTGCACATGTTTTGCTAGTTCTATCAAGTGCCCATTCGCTAAGAGAGCATAAGCCTAACATCGGTGATGTTGTGCATGTGCGCACGGGAGTGATCCAGATTCTTCAAAGAGACAGGAAAGCCCCCTTTTTTAGGTTGCAACTACTTATGGTAGCCATGAGTGATGATTTTGTGGGATTTAAAATAAAGAAAAATTATTAAAGAAAACAGGAAAATTGAAAGAAAAGAATGATTAAAAATTGTTGGGATGTTTTTTAGGCACCCACAAGCTTCAGGATAGATCCCCTGGCATGTTACTGATGGTGCAACACACTTGCACGTGTTTTATTGGCCCTATCAAACGGCCATTCATCGAGAGAGCATAAGGTTGGCAACAACGATGTTGTGCATGTATGTGTGGGAGTGATATAGATGCTTCAAAGGGACGAGAAAGCCCTTTTTTTTAGGTCGCTATTACTTGTGGCAGCCATGAGTGATGGTTCTATGGGATTTAAAATAAAGAAAAATTGCTAAAGGAAATGGGAAAATAAAAAGAAAATAATTATTAAAAAATGAATTTGAAGTGCTTAATAAGTAAATTAAAGAAAAGGAATTGGGAAAAATTAGCATTTTAAGAAAGACGGAAAGAAAGCAAATTGGAAAATTAAGACTAACAAAACTTTAAAAAGGTAGTAAGTTCAATTAAAAAGGGAGTAATAACTTTAGGGGATTTGAGAATAAATTAGAGGAAATAAGGAATAAAAGAAAAAGGAAATTGTAGGGAAAGATAAATTAAGACATTAGAAGAAAAATGAAAGAAAACAAAAAAAATAAATAAAAAATAAATTAAGAAAAAGAAGAAAAAATAAATTAAGAAAAAGTAAAAAACTTCTACAACAAAGCTATCTGTCAGAAAATCATTTAACCTTTTATCATAGAGGGATTGTGTCATAATCTGTCAATGAACCCTATCCTGTGATTGGTTTTATATTGTTATCAGTAATCCAACCAAAGTAAGGTAAGGGCATCTGTATCAACTAGTGGCCACTTTGGTGAATTACTGTTATGGCAATTTCGTATTTGTTCCCATTCATAGTGATAGATGGGGATACATATTTGTATCTGCCTTCCCTAATATAGGACATAAGTGGTTTTGTACAAAAGTTAGTAATCAATGAAACCTAATATAAAAAATAATAAAAAAGTCAGTCAAGTGTAAAGTACAAAAGTACATTCGAATAATGTTGGAAAAATGAAAGCAAAAGTGAAAGAAATGAAAATACATATCAATTAATGAATTAAATAATAAAATGTTAAGTTAAGAATGGAGGATTTAAAAAATATTTATTTAAAAGAAATTGAGTTGAAAATTTGTTATAAAGTTTTCACTAGTCTCTTGAATTAATTTTTTCAATCAGTTTAACTCTATTTCTTAATTATTGCATTAAGGACCTTAAAACATTGTTTATTACTTTTATAATACTCTTGTTCTTACTGAGTTTGTGGAACTCACACCAATCCATTCCCCCCTCTTAGATTTTGAATTAGAGCAACATTTAAGATCATGTCTGTATTCCGTTTAGGGCCAGTAGAAGTATTATAAAGAGAGGACTTTTGAGAGGTTGTTTATAATTTTGTAGATCAACTAGATTGTAGTTTAAAATGTACTGGTCGATCTTAGTGCCTTAGTTATATTCTAATGCATTTTGTGATGGATGTAATAGCTTTCATGTTTTATTTATTTAAATGCACTTTGGTTAGTTTTCTTCGGCGTCATTGCCCCATGGGTATCAGGATGTTACAAGTGGTATCATAGCATAGTTTTCTAGGAATATCCCTTACATTGAGGCTTATGGTTTCAAATAGAATAATTAGGAGAAAATTATTCCATTTATCTTGAAAACCCTAATTTTCAAGAGAAAATTATTCCAATTATGTCGAAAACCCTAATTTTCAAATAGTTTCTTTGCTTGCTAAGTAGTTGTTTTCCTTACTTGTAGGCAATTATGACACGCGAAAAAACCCCAGTTAACAGGCCTAAGGCTTCTGATGGCCTATCTCGGGTTGAGTTTACTGAGTTGTTTTGAGCCATCAAGGGATTAATTGCAATTATGGGTCAACAGGTACACCATGCTCACAACAAGGATCATTCCTTTCCTGATGAAGACCAAGTGAACCGTACCTATGTTGTAGCCAGCAATATCTTTAAGTTCTAGAGGTTGAACCTCCTACTTTTGCTAGAGGACATGATCTAATGATTGTAAAAGAGGGTTATACAGATCAAGCATATTTTTACTGTTCTTGACCTCATGTTCAAGTAAAAGGTATCCTTAGTTGCCTTCATGTTCACTACTGAAGTAGAACACTCATGGAGGTTGCGAAAAGAGACTCTACCTACTCCTATTACTTTGGAGTAATTTGTTGAGGACTTCCACCAGAATTTTTTCTTGGAGTTCATCAGAGAGAAGAAAGAGGCATATTTTCTATATCTCCACTAGGGCAGTATGTATGTGAGTAACTATGCAGCCAAGTTCATCAAGTTATCTTGTTTTGCACCAAAGTCCATCTTCAATGAAGGTAAAAAGGCTCAAAAATTCTTAAGAGGTCTAAGAGCTGATATTTAAGATAAAGTGGCCATGTTCAAACTATTTATCCTACAGTACTAAAGAGTGCATAGATGGCTGAAGAACTATTAATAGCCAAACTTAGATAGGCCAGTGGCTCTAGGATCCTTGAGGCCATGAAGAGAAGACAACCATATCAAGGTCACTTTAACAAGAGGCTCCGGGTGAACCTACTGCCCCTCCCCCAACTAATGGTCAAAACCCTAGACTGATATGTAGGCATTGTGGTAGAAACCATGGTACTAGGCTATGCTACAAGCTTAACCATGCCTATTATAAATGTGCGAGCACTCAACACTTGATCAAGAAGTGTCCCCTAGCTCTAAAGAGAGATAGACCGCTAGTCCAAGAGAGAGTGTAATACCTAAAGCTTCTGCACTTGAAGGAAATTCCCTCTACCCTCAGTAGATATATGTCAAAACGGCTTCGTGCGAAGAATGGTAAAAGACATAAATATATGGCTATTTCATATGTTGTGTTTTTTCATCGATGGTTGGTTTAACTAGTTTCTATTTGAAAACATGATTTTGCCTATCTCTATGGTTTATTACACTATTTGATATGTTTAAAATATTTTCTTAAAGAATAAATATTTTCTAAATATTTAAGTCTACATCACTTTCCTATGGATCTCCAAATTATGTCATTCAATTGGATAAGAATGTTTAAAGCTCCAAATTATGTCATTCGATTGGGTAAGAATGTTCACTTTAAGGCTATTAACTCTTTAAGCCTTAATAGTGTAGTTTAACTACTATTTCCCTTACTGAGTTTCATGGAACTCACCCTTTCTATGTTGGGACCTCCCAGGTGATGATAGTGATGAGTCATTCGCAGTGTTGCCCCTTGAAGCTTACCTCGACCCTTCTTTGGATTACTAGAGTATTTATGGGTGCTTATTTTGTCTGCACTCTGATGAAAAATATTTTTTTAATTAAGTAATTTTTGTGTATATATACTTATTCAATGACCTCTTGTTGGTCTTGGTTGTATAAACACTTATCCTATATTTTGGTTATAAGGGATTTCTAATTTTCTATTGCACATATTTTTCTATTGCACTTGTATTTGTTTTTGTTATCAGGCACCCTTATACCTCACCAGGTATCTGGAATATTACAATTGGTATCAAAGTATGATTCTCAGAAAATCCCTTACATTAGAGTGTATACTTAGAATTAAAATTCTTAGAAAATTTTTAGAGTTAGGAATAACTTTTCTTGTCAACTACTTGTTTTTTCTTGTGTGTAGACTAAATGACTCATGGGAGGCCATTCATAGACTGCATTAAGGTCCAAGACGCCACAACTGAGTTATTCATAGAGCTCTTTCGAGTTATTCAAAGCTTAACTGCCGCAGTGGGTCATAATCAGGCCCAATGTGATCAGACCTTTCTTGCCCATAATTATCGCCCCCTAGATAGGACAAATTCTCAAAACATTTTCGAGTTCTAAAGGTTAAAAGCTCCTCATTTTGATGTAGACCCAATCCATTAGCTGCAGAAGCTTAGATTCTACAAATCAAAAAGCTCTTTTTTGTCTTGGACCTCTCTGTGGAACAAAAGGTCCCTTTTGTCAACTTTATGTTCACAAGTGAAGCCGAGCACTGGTGGCAAGTGAAGAAAGATGTCTTGCAAACCTCTACCACTTGGACCCACTTCATGACCACTTTTCTGGAGAACTTTTCCTGGTATATATTTGGGAGAATAAGGAGGAGGAGTTTTAAGACCTGCGTCAAGGAACCTGACCGTCAACTAGTACACTACCAGGTTTGTTCAGTTATTCTAGTTTGTTCCCATGATGGTTTCCATAGAGAGCTAGAAGGCTCAAAAGTTCCTAAAAGGTCTCAAACTAGAAATCTTTGATCGCATCGTGATCTTGAAGCCCAACATTTATGTGGAAGCACTTAAGCACGCCTAGCCAACCGAAGGACTTATTGCGGCCCAGCACTAGTGCCTCTCCCATTTCCATACTCAGTAGTAGCAGCAGCAACAGAGAAGATGACTGACCCTAGCTCTGACTGTGCTGAAAAGAGACCCCGTGTTATACTTGTTCATGCCCCTCACGCACCTCCTGGTAATCCTGTCCAGTTTACCCAATCTTGTCGTCACTATATGAAAAATCATGGTGATTGCCCATGTCGTCATCTTAATAGCTCTTACTACAAGTGCGAGAGCACTCAACATTTCATGTGGGATTTTTCCCAATAGCCTTAAGACATTTTCCGACCTCTCACCAAAGGCCGAGTTTATCACCTCGACGAGCCTAATGCGGTAGCCACACTGGCTATTATTCAGGCTACACTTTCCATTTATAATTCTATTGCCCATGCCTTGATAGATACAAATGCTACCCATTCTTTTATATCTTGTAGATTTACTGGTAATTTAGGAATAAAACCAAAACCTTTGGAATAAATTTTGATGGTAGTGACTCCTTCTAAAGGACTCTTAGAAGCTCGTGTAATCTTTAAAAACTATAAAGTGAGCGTTTCAGGCAAGGAGTTAGCTATAGACCTCATATTCATAGACTTACTAGGATTTGACATAATCTTAGGGATGGATTGGTTAGAAAACTATTATGTTATCATAGATTGTTATAGTAAGGTTATAACTCTGTACTCACTGAAATGAAAACAACCGTAAGATCACAAGAAGATTTGTTCTGTAAATGGATGATTTTTGAAAAATATATCTGTAGAGATTTTTAGATGACTTATGAATGCATGAAAAAGGGCTATTTAAAATTTTTTTACTTGTTGATGCCTAGGAACATGAACTCTGAGCCATTATTATAGAAAATCCTAGCGGCCAGCAATTTCTCAGATTTTTTTTCAGCATATTTGCTTGGTTTGCCTCCTTGGTAAGAGATCGAGTTCTCCATTAACCTTATACCTGGAACCCAACCTATTTCGAAGCCTGCCTACTAGATGAGCCAAATAGAACTCATGGAACTTAAGCACCAAATTATAGCACTACGGCGAAAGACATTTATCCGACCCAGTCATTCCCTATGGGGTGCTCCAGTCTTGTTCGCAAGGAAGAAGGATGGAATGCTCTAACTCTACATCGTTTATCAGGAGATCAACTTAGTTACCATTAAAAGTAAGTATCCCCTACCTCGTATTAATGACCTATTTGACCAATTACAGGGTGCGTTCATCTTTTCAAAGATTGATCTTAGGCTGGGCTATCACTAGTTATGAGTAAACCTGAGGATATCCACAAGATGGTGGTTCGCTGTTGTTATGGCCAATTTAAGTTTTGGGTCATGCCATTACGTTTGACTAATGCCCTTACTTTTTTCATGGATCTTATGAATCACGTCTTCAAGCCCGCATTGGACTAGTATGTCATTATCTTCATTGATGATATCCTGGTGGTCTTTTGAAAGGTCTCCCCATCCCCGAGTGGAAATGGGAGCACATGACCATAGATTTCATCACTAATTTGCCCAGAACTAACTCCAATCGTGATGCCGTATAGGTCATTGTGGACAGACTAATTAAGTTTGCCCACTTTCTTACAATTAAGACTACTGACTCAACCACTAAGTTGGCTCGGTTACACATTGAGGAGATTGTCTGACTCATGGTGTTCCCATTTTCGTGGTGTCAGATAGGGACCCTCATTTCACCTCTCACTTCTGGGATAGCTTCCAAGAAGCCCTTGGCTCTACCTCTACTTTAGTAATGTTTATCACCCAAAACTTGATGGGCAATCTTAGCGCATTATCTAGATGCTGGAGGATATGTTGCACGCCTATGTACTAGACTTTGGGCCACTGGAATATGCATCTCCCCTTTGTGAATTTACTTATAACAACAGTTACAACTCCAATATTAGCATAGCTCCATTTGAAGACGTTTATGGTAGGCCTTGGTCATCCCTAACTTGTTGGAACAAACTTGGGAACAAGCATCTCCCTGTGGCAGACTACTTCCAGAAAACTTTTGACAAGGTTACTATAATCCGAAAGAATCACGTCACTACCCAAAGTAACTAAAAGAGTTATGCTTATGTATAGAGAAGACCTATGGAGTTTGCTGTTAGTGACCATGTCTTCCTAAAAGTCCTTCTGTACAAGGAAAAAATGTGGTTCAGGAAGAAAGGAAAGCTAAGTCCTCATTACATTAGACCTTCTAAGATCATGGAACATACATGCCAGTGCGCAATGTGCTCATGCACTACGCGCCAGCAAGGCATAACCCTCATTGCTATACGGGGCCCACCATTAGCAACCTCTCTCTTGCTGCCACGTGGGCAATCAGATTTGTGCCATGTGGCATGCATCTAATATCTCTCTAACTCTATAAATATGGACTCCTCTCACTTTTTATCCACTTCAATTTTTTCTCTTCATATGCCCATTTTTTAGAGAGAAATTAAAATT
Source organism: Carica papaya (assembly GCF_000150535.2). Next base: position 1,138,555 of record NW_019014661.1, on the reverse strand, counting down.
CTGGAGAGAAAAAGTGAAGTTCTAGAGAGAGAACGCAAGGAAGAAGCCCATAAGAGTCACTGAGGGAGTCCTAGATGCAATGTATCCTTCCATCCCACTTCTAGAAGCCTGGTTACTCGCCAAATGTTGGTAAGGGATCTTGTATTTCTGCTTACACCTCTAAGTTCTCCTTTTAAATAAATTAACTGGTTGTTATGATGCATGACATTGTTTGCTATTTTACTTGATTGTAAAAGCATGTGACATCAAATATGATTGATGTACTATTGCGTTACATCGTGTTGATCTGTTAAGTACTCATCTGAATAGTATTAAGATGGCCTTCTGCCGAAGTAAGTGAAAGGAACCCACAGGTTCGGTTTATGCGAATTGAGGATTGATTTGAAGTGAAAAAAAGCGTTAAAGGATTAAACCTTTGTTACACTATTATCTCTGAGGATTTTTATTTCTATTTATGTCTCTAAATATGAAAATATTGGTAAATTGCTCCCTGTGAATGATGAGCATTCCCTCTAACGAGAGAAGATTCGAGGAGCTGTAGGTAGGGGTCACAGTGGTAAAGTACGGTCATGGCCATAGAACCCACCCATATAATGGCATGACACACTGTAATGTGCTGAGGTGTGGCACACCATAACGTGCTGAGGTTTAGCATACCGTAACGTGCTGATATGAAATGAAATGATGTCATTCACAGTGATAGTTGGGAATTCCCTTTGCCTTCAATAGATATATGTTGGAATAGTTTCACGCTAAGAATGGTAAAAGACATAAACATGTGGCTATTTCGTATATTGTGTTTCTTCGTCACTTACACTATTGGTTTAACTACTTTCTATCTGAAAACATGAATTTTCTTATCTCTGTGGTTTATTGCACTATTTGATATCTTTAAAAGATTTTCTTAAAGAATAAATGTTTTCTAAATATTTAAGTCTACCTCACTTTGCTACAGATCTCCGAGGTATATCATTCAATTGGATAAGAATGTTCACTTTAATGTTATTAACTCTTTAAACCTTAGCAGTGTAGTTTAAATATTGTTTCTCTTACTGAGTTTCATGGAATTGATTTCTATGTTAGGACCTCCCAAATGATGATAGTGATGAGTTGCTCGCAGTGTTATCCCTTGAAGCTTACCTCGATCCTTCCTTGGATTCCTATAGTGTTTATGAGTGCTTATTTTGTCTGCACTCTGATGAAAAATATTTTTGTAATTAAGTAACTTTTATGTATATATAGTTATTCGATGACCCCTTGGTTGTATAAACACTTATCCTATATTTTGTTTATAAGGGATTTCTAATTTTCTATTACATATATTTTTCTATTGCACTCGTATCTGTTATGAGGCACCCTTATACCCCACCAGGTATCTGGGATATTACATAGAGTCTATGCCTCGACAAATCAGTCACTGAGGCAACAATGACCGTCGTTCAAGGTATGCTCTTTAGTTCTAAATCTGTAGGTCGTGCATTAATTAACTCTAGTTCCACGCATTCGTTTGTGTCTCACAAATTTGTTAGATGCTAAGTGTAAAACCTGTACCCTTCTACCATATTTTAGTAATAACAACATTTGCAAATGTCACATTAATCTCGGATGCAGTGTATAAGTCGTGCATTATCAAGGTAGCTGATAGACAACTAGCAGTAGACCTCCTACTCTTAGATTTTCAAGTTTTTGATGTAATCCTTGGCATGGATTGGCTAACAAATTACCATGCCAAGTTAGATTGTTATCGCAAAATGGTGACCTTTCATATTCTCAATAAAAGACCATTCACACTTTGAGAGGCAAGGACTTGTATAAATATCTTAATAAAATGTTTTAGTTTGTGCTCCTAGAAATCTTTTTTTCTTTTCTAAATACAACAATAATATCTTAATTAAGTAGAGTTTAATTTCATTCCTAATCTATTGTTACTAATTCCATTAATTAGGTAAAATGAATACAGAGAACACCCTTCAGGTAAAATACCTGTGGTAAGGGAATTTTTAGATGTGTTCCCTGACGAGCTTCCTAGTATGCCTCCGGAGAGAAAGATTGAATTCTCAATACTACCAGGAACTCCTCAATTTCCAAGGGTCCTCAATATATGGGTCGCACTGAACTCAAGGCATTGAATGACCACTTACAAGCACTCTCAAACGAAGGTTTCATCAGGCCAAGTACTTCTCCTTGGGGTGCCCTGGTACTCTTTACTAAGAGAAGGCCATTCACCTTGAAAGAACCAAAATGCATCAGAACTTGAAGCGGGAACATGTCGCGATGTATTTCATAATGGGCTTGCCCAAGACTAGTTTAGGTCATGATGCTATCTGGATAATTATTGACCCGTTGACTAAATCAGCTCACTTCCTAACCATGAGAACTACTTACTCAGTAGCCAAACTTGCATTGTTGTAAGTGCAAGAAGTTGTAAGACTTTATGGTATTCTGGTCTCAATAGTATCAGATAAAGACCTACATTTTACCTCTAAATTTTGGACTAATTTTTAGGATGCTCTTAGTATTGAGTTGTCTTTCGGCACTATTTTCATCTGCAGACTAATGGCCAATCTGATAGAACCATTCAGACACTAGAGGACATATTGAGAGCCTATGTGATGGCTCGCAGTCCCATCGAGGAACTACGATCATCGACACCGATTAATTCAGAGAACTAGCCAATGACAGCATAATATAATGTGGGCACATAACTAATTATGCCTTGTAACAATTGTAATAATAAAATTATACAACATGAGGTAACAAAAATGTCCAGAGTCAAAAATTAAAATGCAACTTACTTGAAGCAAAGTAGAAAACAGAATCTTGATTCATATACAACTAACATTTTATTGATATAAAAAAGATGATAATATAATGGAATGAGTAAAAAAATAGGTTTAGTAAGTACACTTAGTAGACTACGCCCTAAGCATGCAACATACAACATACAATCAAACATACATAAAAGACTGATCTTATCTTCTAAGAAAACCATGAGTTTGAAACAATTAGGTTTTACACCCTAATCTATAATCCTAGAGTTTACATTCTCTATAGTTTTATTTGATGCTGCTGTAGTTTTCTGTTTTCCTACTATTCTTTTTTACTTAACTTCATCAATTATTGATTCCTAATTACAAATGTGATGACTAACAGAATAAGTAACATATTAGGATTTAGATCCCCATTACCTCATCGGCAAGGACACAATGATCATACATGACTGTTCACAATATTACTTAGCTAGGTGACCCAAACAAAGACATGCATCCCAACCATGTATAGAAGGGCTTTTATCCACCCAAAGGTAGGGCTCACCCACCATTGAGCTTCAGCCATACTGTGTAATGCTCTATAGTTAAATTAAATTAAATGCAATTAGTTTAGTTTAAATTTCTTTTGTTAATTTAATATATATGCAATTAAAAAAATTATTCTAACCTTAAGAAAAATAAATAATTAAAATTTTCCTTCCAAAAATATAAGTTTTAGAAATGTAGGGGTTGAAAAGTTAAAAGGAATTAGGAAATTAGGGCTATTTTTGATTTAAAAAATTAAAATAGGGATGAATTGAAAACAACCCGTGTGTTTGGCGGGCCGAACAAGATTTCTGGAAGCCAAAACACAGCATTCCGTTATGCCTGTGCCACCAAACCACTGCGTGCCATGCAAAGGCCACGTGGGCAGGAAGCAGAGAGAGGATAAGGGATGGACAACTGCAATAAAGCGATGTCCACGCAATGGATCGATTGAATGACTAGGATTTATCCACACGCGTGTGAGGCGCGCACCTTTGACGACCTAGATCGCGGATGTCAGCGACCCACAGCCAGGATTCACCCAGGGGATATTTGAAAAACGCACTTTAGATGGCTCAGATTGCACATGTCAGCGATCCGACAGTCCAAAGTCGCGTGGGATTTTTGTGAGTATGCAAGTTCAATGACCCAGATTGTGTTGAACTTTAATCTAACGCTCAGGATTCAAAAACACATGAAATTACCATACTACCCCTCCCTTTTAAACGAATCATACAGCCTAGATTTGCTGCATGTAAATGGATGGCTTCAATCTTCCCAAGATCCTCGCCCCTTTTGAAATTTCGCTCTTTCTTCTACTTCTTTTTTCGGTCGACCAAAGGAAGAAATTACAGTAGAGAAAGAAAGGCTCATCGGTGGAAGGGAGAAAAAGGGAAAATTGTGAGGGAAATCACCGGGTCGCTGCAAGTAGCCCTGGAAAACATGACCACTGGTGGTCGTGTAGCATAGGGAAGTCAGAAAAAGCTCATGTCCCGATGGTGTCTGACTGGGTCACACACGACTTGACTATAAAATTTGGTTGGATTCTTCATTAGAAACCCAAAATTAAGCACTCATTTCGATTCTTCTAACAAAATAACACATCTAAGCATGTTCAGGTTTCAAAAATTATCAATAAACATGACAAAATTCTGAGTGACCCGTCAACCTGATTATGCTGGTATCATGACCAGACCCCTTATTTTCCTTTTAGATTTCTTTCAATTCTCGTTCGATTTTAAGCTGACGTTTGAACCAAAATATAGTTTAAATGCCATAGAACATGTTAAAACCAAAGATTTATCGAAAAACTATCGATTCAATCAATTAAAACCACTCAAAGTCTCGAGTTTATCACTGACCGAGAGACTTGGAAAATTTTGATAGATCCTGAGGCATTTTTTGAGCCAAATTTAGAGCCCAAAATCGATCTCTCTTACCTAAGAGTTTGTAAGTATACATAGTAGTGATCTCTAAGTTTCATTTGCATATTTTAAAATAAAAAACTAGCACCATTTGAATTGAAATAAGTTAAACACAGGTTGGTAATCATGCTAAAAATAGCTCGGAAAGCTCTGAAATTCAATCAGGATTGCATTTTATCAATTTTTTAACATTTGTATGTTGCTTGATGGATTATTTTGCATGTGTTTTCTTTGTTTGAATTTGCCATTGATGACTGATGGTTGTTTGAGTTAGAAATTATTATTGATTGCATGATTTAGTTACGATAAAATGAGTACTTGGGAATGGATTCAAATCGCTTTTCTAACTAAATTAGCATTTTTTGAAGTGATTTGGGCTGATGAATCAACTTAAAGTGAATTATTAAATAGCAAAGATACAAATTCAAATTGTACAAAAAAAGAAATTAAAAATAATAGAGTAATGAGATAATAAAAAGTAAATAGAATAATCACAAAAATTATTGTAAAGGTAATGATAACAATAATAAAATAAAATAAAATAAATTGAAACCCAAAAATTTAAATTTTTTTTACAAGAAAAATATTAATTGGAAACATTAGTAAATTTAGACTTAAAAGGGTAAATTAATTTAATGGGAATGGATTAGTAACAGTAATGAAGAAACAAAACTTATTGGATTGAGTAATTAAATCCTAAAATTAATTGAGATAAAGTTTAGTAATTTAATAAAATTTGACAACAAAATTAAATAAATTAAATTACATATGGAATAAAAGATAAACAAATTTTCACAAATGAATCCAAATTAAAAAAATACATAAATTACAAGTGTGGTAATTAATATATTAAATGCCAAAAATAGAAAAATTAAATTAACATATATAACAAAGATAAACGCTTAAACTTTGATTTCAAAATACAACTAAAAAAAACAAGAATATTAGAAGTTTATGATGAGAGAGATAAATTAGTTAAAGAAGAAATTTAAGAGATTAAGAATATATTAAAATTTGAAAATTCACGCAACAAATTCAAATTGAAACCTTCCAAATTCACAATCATAAGGCAAGAAAACAAAAAGGAATGTAAGAAATTAAGAGGGTCAAATGCAAATATAAATACAAGATTTAACGATGTATCCAAATGGTAAGTGTTTATGTTAAAATTATTCACCTTTTAAAACCTTACGATATTATCTAAATACTGTTTTTCTTACTGAGCATATGGAACTCACTCTTTTCATACCCCCCAGATGAGGAAGATAATGAGAAACCGTCAACTGACCTACCCATTGAAGTTTATGAGGATCCCGTGGATCCGCAAACCTTGAGTGCATGATCGTCTCCATACTCTGATGAGTCCAATAATATAAAGAAAAAAGTGACCCTCTTTTATATTTTGATATTGTATTTTGTAACCACTTCTGGCCTAAGTTATATATATATAATTGGAACTCATATATTTATAAAGGATTTGTATTAATTTGCTCCGCTGCATATAATTTTTATCATGCACTCGTAATATGTTTTTGTATCTGACACTCACATGCCTTAATTAACAAATGAGATATCACAGTTTTTTCGCGGGATTTTTCTCCATTTTTTCTATTTTCTCCTGAAAATTAATTATTTTTAAAAAATAAATAATAGTAATTAAATCAAAATAATAATAATAATAATAATAATTGAATAAAATCAAGACAAAATCGATATAAATCGAAATTATGAATTATGATATAAAGTTACGAAATGAATTTAAATGAGTTTAGTGTAGCTTGAAAGCCCAAATAAATAGAATTTTTAAATAAAATTTAGCATGGTGGTGAGGGGGTTGTTATATCAACCCCACCTTAAAAAAATTTGGTCCCTAAATTTGTCTCAAACAGGTCTAAAAACTTTTTCTTCATCTTGCTTTCTAACTCCCACATCACCTCTTTCAGAGTATGGTGCTGCCACTGCACCTTTACCATGGGGATGGTCTTATTGTGTAAAACTTTGTTTGTCCAATCAAGAATCTCCATGGGGAGTTTCTCGTAGGTCATATCGGTTTGTACCTGCATCTCATCATGAGGAAAGATATGAGAAGGGTCAGGGTAGTACCTTTTGAGCATAGAGACGTAGAAAACATCATGCAGACCTACAAACACTTGAGGTAGAGTAAGGTAGTACGCTACGAGTCCAATGCACTTCACGATCTGAAAAGGTCCCACATAACGAGGGCTCAACTTCCCTCTTTTGTCGAACTGCATTTTTCCCTTATAGGGGAAAACCTTAAAGAAGACTTTATCTCCAACGGCAAATTTCAAGGGTCTCCTACGATTATTAGTGTAACTTTTCTAGTGGCTCTGAGCAGTAGCCAAGTTTTTATAGATGATTGCGACCTTCTCAATAGCCTATTGGACGAAGTCTGGTCCCAAATGACATTGGTTTCCAACTTCGCTCCAAAAAATGGGAGATTGGTAGGGCCTACCGTACATGGCTTCATATGGAGCCATGTCGATGCTAGAATACTAATTGTTATTATAAAAACTTGGCTCTGAGCAGTAGCCAAGTTTTATAGATGATTGCGACCTTCTCAATAGCTATTAGACGAAGTCTGGTCCCAAATGACATTGGTTTCCAACTTCGCTCCAAAAAATGGGAGATTGGTAGGGCCTACCGTACATGGCTTCATATGGAGCCATGCCGATGCTAGAATACTAATTGTTATTATAAGCGAATTTACACAGGGAAAGATACTCATACCAGTTATCGCTAAAGTTAAGGACGTAAGCACGCAACATGTCTTCCAATGTCTAGATAGTATGCTCTGACTGACCATCAGTTTCAGGATGACATGCAGTGCTGAAGTACAATCCAGACCCAAGAGCTTATTGAAAGTTGTCCCAAAAGTGGGACATGAATCTAGGATCTCAATCGGACACAATGGATGAAGAAACACCATGGAGTTGAATAATTTCATCAACATAAAGCGGGGCTAATTTGCTGGTAGAGTCAATAGTCCTGATAGGCAAGAAATTGTCTGCCTTGGTTAGTCTATCAACAATGACCCAAATAGCATTACTACCAGAACAAATCCTGTGTAGTCCGGTGACAAAATCTATGTTTACATACTCCTACTTCTATTATACAATCGGGAGGCCCTGTAGCAAACTGTCGGGTCTCTGGTGTTTTGCCTTAATCCTCTGGCAAGTAAGGCGTTGGGAGACATAGTCGACAATATCCTTCTTCATTCTCAGCCACCAATACTGGCGATTCAAATCCTGGTGCATTTTAGTGCTCCCGGGATGGATGGAATATTTGGAGGCATGGATAACCTTGAGAACATCCATCCTGACAGTGATGGGAACCCAAATTTAATTCTAAAACCTAAACAACCCATCGTCTGAGATCCTAAAATAACAGTAAGACGAGAACTTCCTCAAAGTTTTGGTATTTTTAGGTCTGTGGATTAAGCTTCCCAAATCTTCATGAAAAATTAAGCAAGGCTCATATTTGAGCAAGATAGGTATCGTTGCCATAATAGCTGAGGTGGAGTTACTGCATAGCTTCTACTAACTTCCAACTGGAGGCCATGGTTTGAGCCAACACTACGGACTCCTTTTGGCTCAGTGCATTAGCAACTACATTTCCTCTACCAGGATGGTAGATGATCTTGTAGTCATAGTCCTTCAGGAGATCCATCTAGCATTTTTGTCTCATGTTTAGCTTCTTATGTGACAAAATGTATTTCAAGCTTTTGTGGTTAGTGTAAATCTCAAAGGTCTGACCAAATAGATAATGACACCATATCTTCAAGGCAAAAATGATGGCGGCCAACTCCATATTGTGAGTAAGGTAGTTTCACTCATGAGATTTCAACTGTTGGGATTCATAAGCAACTACTCTACCATGTTATATCAAAATGCATCCCAAGCCAATATGAGATGCGTCATAGTAGACTTGAAATCTTCTAGTGTTATTAGGGAGGATCAACACCAGAGCAAATGTAAGATGACGCTTTAATTCTATAAATATCTCATTACATTCGTAATTTCATATAAACAGTACACCCTTTCGAGTGAGTTGAATCAACGGAGCAGCAATCTTAGAAAATTCGTCAATGAATCACCGATAGTAACCTATCAAGCTAAGAAAACTACGTACCTCAATCACATTGGTGGGTGGATTCTAGTTGATCATTGTTTCAAACTTAGCCGGATCCACAGAAACTCCTTCACTCTAAATCACATGGCCAAGAAAGAAAACTCTATCTAACCAAAAGGAGCATTTGTTAAGTTTAACATACAGCTGGTTCCAGTGAAGTGTCCCCAACACTTCAGACAGGTGGACTGCATGTTCTTTTGGGATCTTGGAGTACACTAAGATATCATCAATGAATACAATGATGTACTGCTCCAGTGCATGCCAAAAACTTGTTCATGAGGTCTATGAAGGTAGCAGGGGCATTAGTTAACTCGAATGACATAACCCTGAACTCGTACAGGCCGTATCTACACCAAAAAGTAGTTTTTGGAATGTCCTCTTTTTTTACTCTCAGTTGGTAATATCCTGATCTGAGGTCAATCTTGGAGAAAACTGTGGCTCCTTGTAATTGGTCGAAAAGATCGTCGATTCAAAGTAAGGGGTACTTATTTTTTACTGTTACTCAGTTAAGTTCTCGGTAATCCATGCATAGTCTGAAGGAGCCATCCTTCTTTTTCACAAATAATATCAGAGCGCCCCAAGGGGAATGACTAGGGCAAATAAACTTTGGCCTACTAGCTCAGAAAGCTGGTTTTCTAGTTTTGTAAGCTCAGCACAACTCATGCGATAGGTAGGTCTCAAAATTGGTTTAGTTCCGGGTATCAGTTCGATTAAAAATTCTACCTCTCGCGAGGAGGTAGACTAGGTAGTTCAATGGGAAAAACTTCTAGAAAGTTACAAATAACCAAAATAGAATACACAGTAGGATTAGCATCAATATTCCTTTTTATTCAATTGTTGAGAAAAATAAAATAGATTTTATTTCTTTTTTGGGGATCGTAAGGTTACAACTTTACTTTCATAATCAATAATTGCTCCATATTTTTTTAACTACTCCATTCTGAGAATAACATCAAATCCTGAAAAATCTAAGAGAATTAAGTATACAAATACTTCTATTTCTGAAGCTTTTATCTTACAATTTTTATATACATAGTGAGCTTCTAGTAATTCCTTAAAGGGAGTCTCTATAGTCAATATTTTTCTTAGAGATTCAGGCCTAATATCAAATTTACAAGCAGATGCACGGGAGATAAAAGAATGAGTAGCATATGTATTGATCAAAGGCTTGGCAAAAATATCATGAATAGAAAGCATACCCTGGATATGTACAGGAGTGGGGAGGGCACTGGGTTCATTTAGGTAGTACACACGACCCTGGTCTATAGGTTTTGCCACATCCTTCAGCCACTGATGGCAGTCCTTTATAAGGTGTTGGGTGCTTCCACGCCAATAGCAGGTGGGATTGATATGCCGACAGGGTAGATCGCCATACGAGCGACCACAGTGCTGACATGGTTGGGAAGGTCAGGCAAGTTGTCCAAAGGTAGAGGTAGAGCAGGGGGAGGGGCAATTTGGGTTCGTTTATCAGGGTGGCTACTTTCTGGGTCGGGCAATCTTCTTCTAGGTTGTTGTTGTTGGGTACAAACTCAGGCAATGCATTGGAGAATGACCGAGATGAGGTCTTTGGCTAGTTTGGCATGTTCTAACACCTCAGCATACGAGCTGGGTCTCAGCATCGCAACCCGATTATAGATATCAGCACGAAAGCCTTTTAGGAACTTCCTAGCTTTACAACTTTCAGGGGTGACCATAAGAGGGGCAAACCTAAATAGTTGGATAAATCAGACCGCATGGTGGGCAACCGTCAAGTTTCCTTAGTGGAGGTCCTAAAATTCCTCTTCCTTCTTTTTCAGACATAGGTTGGGAAAAAGTTATCAAATAATGCATCCATGAAAACTTTTCAGGTTGTAGGGGTCGGCAGGGCTTCCTTCTTAAGTAGCCACCAGTGTTCTGCTTCACCTATCAGCATAAGGGCTTCTA
>NW_019014661.1:1099880-1127596 GCF_000150535.2 Carica papaya | reverse complement strand
AGGCCTCGGGTCTTTCGGTACATTCTACGAAAGGTCTTCCTCACGTCATCCTACAAAAGAAAGGAATACAAGGGTTGGTGGTCTAATTTTTTTGGAAAAGATGACTCATTTTCCTAGATATCATAAGGGTCTTTCTACCTATTGCCTCAGTTGTAAGGGATTTGGTTTGCGTAAATGCTCTGATACCATCTGTTATATCTCAAATGCAATTTAAGACATAAGGATGTTAGATAAAAAAAATAGATTATGTGTGCATGATAGAAATTATATGCAATGGAGTAAATAATATAAATTTTTTACAAAATATATGAATTCCAAATACACATATATCACTGAGGCCAGAAGTGGCTATAAAATATAAAATATTCAAATACAAAAAGGGCAACTTCTATCATTATACTATTGGACTCATCAAAGTGCGGGGACAAATCATGCAATCAAGGTTTGTAGATCCACGGGATCCTCATAGACTTCAAGGGGTAGGTCAACGGATAGTTCTTCACTATCTTCCTCATCTGGGGGGCATGGAAAGAGTGAGTTTCATATGCTCAATAAGGAAAATAGTAGTTAAATAACATCATAAGATTTAAAAGGTGAATAATTATATCATAAATACTTACTATATAGTCATGTCAAAGTTCTATCCTTCCTTATGAAAATAATTCATTTATGAAGAAAACATTATGTCATAGTCACCACAATCAAATCAAACATCATACTTGATAATAGAGAAAATAAAATAAATCATGAAATGCTCAAATTTTCGTGTCATACTTCGCGAAATTATTTCGACTTCCATCTCTGAGGGCAGATACGGATTTTCGACTACCCATGTGGAATAAGAAGATTAGATATAGATAATGGCAATTTACTCAGACACATTTCTGGCTCGCCAAACCATGGTACGACTATGACCACGGTCGTACCGACAATAGTGGTCCTATAAGATATTCTATAGCCACGATAGTACTTAGCCAATGGTGGCTCCTATATTTACGTCACTGCTCTCTTTATAGGGTATGTCATCATCCACAAGGAATGGTCCTCTCACATCTTTTCAGACCATATGGGAAAGGGAGAAACAGATATCCTTAAGAGATAAAAACCCTAACAAGACACTAGATACATTATGCATGTCAATACAAATACATACGTACTTCAGACCATTCAAGCTTTATTCCACTTTTTTTTTTATTTTCTAGATAATTTTACCGCTTTCATATTATTTTATTTAAATGCAAATTATCAAGTGCCTACAAAACACATAGCATGCTTGAAATCAAGAACAATTCACTTTATTAAAAATTACTAGATATAGAACATGTAAATCACACAAAATCACAAATTCATTATTTTAATTTTCTAGAAATACTCCTTAAGAAATTTAAAGAAAAACTAGATTCCTTACTGAAATCTCAAAATTTTTCCTACATCGTTTTTCTTCTTCTCCTCTCCTTCTCTCTCTCCAAACTCTTGGAAATCTGGAAGAATAGAAGTGATGAGAAAATGGAAGGCTCCTATTTATAGAAATAGGGGCTGTCACATTTGCACCAAGTGGCAAAATTCGGTGAACAGAGAGAGCATTGAAATGGAAAGATTGATTTGACGCGGCACGAAAAATAGAGAAAAATTTTTTCCTCCACGGGCAGCAGCACACCCCAAGCGGCAGCACGCTGCCCAAGAAGGGTGACAGCACACTGCCCCTCACCCGATCTGTGCGCGTTGCAGGCCTAGCCCATAGGCGCTGGACTCCCCTGCCACATGCAGGGCCTTCATAGCGCAGGCCTCAGGTGTGTAAGCGTGCTGCGTGGATGGCACGCGCACAGTGTGTAGCACCTGGCCCCCTGTCAGCGCGCAATGTGACACACACAGACGAGCATACCTATGCTCGAAATGATGTGTGCGCAGGTCTGGTCCCGCACCTCGTGCAGATGGGATGGGCACACTGTGCGCACGTGCTGTGCTTGTTGCGGGGCAACCCCCTCCCGTGGGTGTTTTCCCGTGAGATTTTTCCCCCTTTTTTTCCATTTTCTTCTGGAATTTAATTATTTTTTTAAAAATAATAATAATTAAATAAAAATAAAAAAAATAATAATAATAATAATTAAATAAAATCAAGACAAAATCTACATAAATCAAAATTACAAATTATAATATAAAGATGTGGAATGAATTTAAATGAGTTCGGTAAGGCTTGAAGGCCCGAATAAATAGGATTTCCAAATACAATTTAGTACGGTGGTTAGTGGGGTGTTACAACCACTATGGCAAAGTACGACTGTGGTCATAGTCTTTAGGACCATAGTGTTTGGCATGACCGTGGTCATAAATCATGTTATGGTGTGGCGAGCTATAAATCTGCTATGGTGTGGGGAGTCACAAATCAACTATAGTGTCGCGAGCCGCAAATCATCTATGGTGTAGCGAGTCGCAAATCTGCTGTGATTGTGCAAGCCATAAGTTGTTATTAGTGTCACCATAGTGATAATCGGGATCTGTATAAGCCAGTAGATAAAAAGTCATAACAGGCTTCATATGAAGTATGGTGAAAGACTTGATAACAATTATTGTATGATTTTCTCACTTGATGAATTATCTGTATGTTATTTGATCTTGATATTAAATTTTTTCTTACATCAATGGATTGTCAAGAAATGGTAAATAAAAAAGGTATTTTCTTAAATGCTTTTAATTTTATAAAATTTCTTAGTTACGTCAATTTAATATTTTATGCCTTACTGAGTTTCATGGAACTCACCCTTTCTATGTTGGGCCCTCCCAAATGACGTCGAAGAGGATGTTTGCAATGAGTTATCCAAGTTACCCATTGAAGCTTGCCTAGATCCCATGGATCTATGATCATTGACGAGTGCATGTCTTGTTCTGCACTCTGATGAGTCCATTTACATAATGATAAAAGTGGCTCTCTTTTGTGTTTTGTTATTTTATATTTTGTTGCCACTTTTGGCCTCAGTTGTATATGTAATTTGGAACTCATATTTTGTAAGCGATTTTATAATTAAAAAATTTCTGCTGCATATATTCTATTTAAATGCACTCATATTTTGTATTGGTATCTGGCATCCTTATGCTATAATTAGCATTGAAGATGTCACAACTAGAATAACCTTCTTCACCATTACTAGGGTAAGGCAAAGGGCCAAACCCGCATGTAATTTCAATCATCATTTTTCTTGTAATATGCTCAATATTTTCATGATTAAATAATAATCAATAATCAATCACCATAGAGACATTTAAACATCAAACCAATATGTTCAACCATGTCAATCGTCAATCTTCATAAAAATTAATGCATCATAATCATATAACATACTCTCATGTATCATGCCTCATGTTTGCAACTCGATGGGGGTGGGGTTCAACACATTTGGCCAAAGGTCTATTTTCTCCGAACTTGTCCATTGGGATAATTCCTTGAAGTGGGGGCTCCTTAGAATACCCCTCTTTGCCTTTACCAAGAGTAAGACAAAGGATCAATACCCATAAAGTCTAATTTTTGTCATTTTTTCCAAAAACAAAGTATGAAACATCTAAACAATTTATCAGATAAAACATGGACCAAGATAGATCACTAAAGCAATCACAAAAAAATTATCAAAAATATTCTTTACTTTCGTCATTTGATTTAACTAAAAAGAACACTTTAAAGCGTAGAATAAAATACTAAGAATCCCTTACCATAACAGAGTTGACTTAGCCTTTTGGAAGTGAACGAAGAGCTTCTAGAACTTTCCTTGAACGAGCTTGTGAAACACCTATCTCTTCCTTTCTTTCCTGCTTCTTTATCTCTCTAATATTTGTCTCTTTAAACTTGGTAAATCGAAAAAGGAAAGTGGTGAGGAAAAAATAAAGAGGGGAGGAGTTTATATAGGGGCAAGAACGGTCGGATTCACGCCACTTGGCAAGAATCAATGAGATGGAGTGAAAGAGTGTGTTTGGGGGCCACAAATCAAAATCAACATGGCTAAGCATGGCCTTGGCCAATAGGACAAGCAGCCGTCATGTCGGCTATCAACGCGCAGCAGTGTTGTGCACGCCATGTTTCCCTCTGTGTATGCGCACAAGCAGTCATGCTGCACACTATGTGCGCATAGGCTACCTGCCTCGCACAGGCGCAGCTTTGCCGTGCACAGTCATGTGTAGGGCTTGCACAGTGCCCACTTGAGGCTTGCCCATGCAGGCTATCTGTGGGTCACAAACTGTGGTTTGTAGGTCCAATTTCCCATGCTGTTGATTTTCTTGTTATTTTTCTCTTGAAATTTTTGTTAGTTAGGACACAATTTTTGCGAAAACTAAATAAAACAAAATAAACTCAAATTTTCAACAAAAAACTCACATGGTTGAAGGTTTGAAATATCAAAATTTTAAAATATCGAAATTTTGAAATTCATTAATTGCCAAGAAGTTGAGGTGTTACAGAGATCAATCACTTGGGTATCAATGGATCCGATCCACATAGAAGATCTTCCGTGCCTTGGGTGACATAGGAGGGTATGGGAAGAATCATTTTGACTTCCAGAACCACAATACAACACATGCAATACATAAACTTAACCGCCTAATTAACCCCTTTCTCTATTTGAATCTATAACTACCTAAATGACATGCAAAAACAAGAACTAGAGAAATTAAATAAGAAAAAGAAAGACATCATAGACTTACCTGATAAATTGACTCCAACTCCACAGCTCAACAAAACTTCGGAAAAACTCTCTAACTTCGAAGAACATGAAGAAGAAAAATTAGCACAAAGCTAATTCTAAAGAAAAACTCAAATCTTAATTGTATTGATAATCCTAATTTTGTTTACAAAGCTTGAACTTAAGCCTTTATATAGGCTTTTATTTTCTATTTCCACTTTAAATTAGAAATCAAATACATAAATAATTAAATAATTAAATCTTATTCTAAACTTAATATAAATAAATAAAAAATAATTAAGATAAATATTAAAATAATATTTTTTTTATCCAAATATTCAAGGATCTTTATCTTCTTTGGTCTCCATTTTTGAGTAGAAATCCTCCTCCAATTTTGCATATTAATCACTTGGGATAATTTTAGAAACTTAAGAAACCTTTTAAACTTAGCAAAAATTAGAAAACAAGTCCAGAAGGTATGACATCCCAAATGCTAATTAAGGCAATTGGGTATAAGATACAGAAAGAGGATTACGAGTGCATGATAAAATTTTATGCAGCGAAACAAATTAATACAAATTCCTTACAAATATATATGAGTTCCTATTACATACATATAACTGAGGCCAGAAGTGGTTATAAAATATAAAGTCAAAATACAAAAGAGGGTCACTTCTTTCACTATACTATTGGACTCATCAGAGTGTGGGAACGATCATGCACTCAAGTTTTTGTGGATCCACGGGATCATCATAAATTTCAATAGGTAGGTCAGCTTGCACTTCCTCATTTTCTTCCTCATTTGGGGGGCATGGAAAGAGTGAACTCTATATACTCAGTAAGAAAAATAATATTTAAATAATATCATAAAGTTTTAAAGGTTAATTATTCTAACATAAATATTAACCATTTAGCTACTTCGTAGACCTATCTTAGATTATAAAAATAATTTACTTATTAGATAAAACAACATGTTAATATAATTAAAACAAACACACAGCCTACCAAATAATAAAGAAAATCAAATAAATCATGAAATATTTAGATTTTTGTGTCATGCTTCGCAAAATTGTTATAACTTCCATCTCTAAAGGTAGATACAGATTTTCGACTATCCATGTGGGATGACCAGATCAAATACAGATAATAACAATTTGCTCAAGCACATTTCTAGCTTGCCAAACCATGATGATCTACGACCACGACCGTACTGACTATAGTGGTCGTATTAGATATTTTATAGTCACGACAGTACTTACCTAAAGGTGACCCTTAACAAATATTTACGTCACCACTCCGGTCAGAGAGTACGCTGTAATCCATAAGGAGCTGTTCTCTTACGTCTTTCCAGACTAGATGGGGGAGGGGGAAAGAGATAACCCAGATGGGGGAGGGGGAAAGAGATAACCCAGCTGGGGTTAGGATAACAGATATCCTTGAGAGATAAAAAGCCTAACGAGATAATTGATGCATTATGCATGTCAATACGGATACATACTTCGGACCATTCATGCTTTATTCCACATTTCTTTTTTTTTCTAGGTAACAATACCTACTTTTTATTATTTTTATTACATTCAATCATCAAGTGTCTATAGATCACATAACATGTTTGAAATCAAGAACAATTCAGTCTATTAGACCAACAAACACAAAAGCATGCAAAATAAGAAAAATCATAACTATTATAATTAACAATCTTTTCCTTTTATCTAAAAATACCCCTTAAAACGTTTAAAGAAATACTAAATTCCTTACCGAAACCTTGATAATTTCTCCTTCACCATTCTTATTTTCTTTCCTTCATTCTCTCTTTAGATCATTCTCACTCTCTTTCTCTTTCTCTAATTCATGAAAAATGGAAGAATGAAAGTGTGGGAAAGAATGGGAAGGGAAGGCCCTATTTATAGAAATTAGGAACCATCGAATTTGTGCCAAGTGAAAAAATACGGTGAAGAGAGAAGAAAAAAATGTTTGGCACAAAAAACGAGAGGGGAGAATCTCCTCCATCGGCAGCTGTGGTGCACCGCCTGAGGTGACAGTGGTGCATTGCTCGAGGCAGCAATGGCCCACCCAATGCACTGCAGCGCGAGCAGGCCTACTGCGCGCAGGCCCTAGGCGCATAGGAGCCTATCTGTGTAGGCCTGCTATGCGGACAGTGGGTGCAGAAGTGACCCGCCTACGCGCGATAAGATGTGCACAGCGTCTTGCCCTGCACCGCGTGCACAGATGGGTCGTGCGCGCGCACAGTGCGCAAGTGCTCGCTTGGTCATCTCTCTTCCACTCGGGATTTTTCTATGGAATTTTTGGGATATCTCAAGTGCTAATTAAGCAAATGGGTGTCAGATACAGATTCAAAATAATGAGTGCACAATAAAATTTATGCAGCGGAATCAAACCATAACAAATCCCTTACAAATATATATAAAGTTCTAAATACATATATAAACTGAGGCCAGAAGTGGCTACAAAATACAAAATATAATGGCCACTTCTATTACTATGCTATTGAATCCATCAGAGTGCGAGAACAATCATGCACTCAGACTTATGGATCCACGGGATCCGCCTAGAATTCCAAGGGTAGGTCAGCCTGCGATTTCTCATTTTGTTCCTCATATGAGGAGGAGGGGGGCATGAAAGAGTGATTTTCATATGCTCAGTAAGGAAAACAGTATTAAATTAAATCGTAAGATTTCAAAAGTTTATTATTTTATTTTACCATTTAGCTTTCTCGTTTATCTAACTCACAGTTATGAAAACTATTTATTTGAATACAAAAATGGTACGTTAGCATAAAAAATCAAATAAATCATGAAATGTACAAAGTTTTTATATCATGCTTCGTGAAGTCGTTATAAACTTCCATCTCTGAGGGCAGATACATATTTCTAACTACCCATGTGGAGTGACCAGATTAGATACAGTTACGACAATTTATTCAAGCCCACTTCCGGCTAGCAAAATCATGGTACAATCTATAACTACAGTTTTACCAATCATAGTGACCCTAATAGATATCTATAGTCACAACATTACTTAGCCATAGGTGACCCCTACAGATAGTGAGATACCACTATCGTCAGAGGGCATGCCGTCATCTATTAGGAGCAGTTCTCTTAAATCTTTCCAGACTAGATAGGTGAAGGGGAAACAAATACCCCGAAGGACAAGAGGAACAGACTTCAGATATAAAAAGCCTAACGAGGCATTTAATTTAATATGTATGTCAATATAGATACACTTTAGACCATACAAGCTTTATTCCACGTTTTTCTTTTTTTACTCTTTTCTTTTATGCTTATTACTTTTATAGATTATATATTATATTTACTACATGCAAATTCATCAAGTGTCTGAAATTCACATAACATGCTTGAAAATGAGAACAATTCGACTCATTTTAATATAGAGGCATGCAAAACAGGCAAAATAACAATCACATTAAATTTACTTATCTAAAAATACTCCTTATGATGTTGAAAGTAATACTAGATTTCTTACCAAAATCTTGATGTTTTCTTCTTCACCTTTTTCCTACCTTTCTCTTCTTCTATTACTAATTTACTCTCTCTCTCTCTAAACTTTTGAAAAATAAAAGGAATGGAAGTGGAGAGGAAGGGAAGTGGAGAGGAAGGGAAGAGGAGGGTAATTTATAGAATTTCATAATTGATGGATTCACGCCAAGTGGTGAAATCCAGTGAAAAGAGAGGAGAAAAAGATTCTTGGCACAAAAAACGAGGAAAGAGGGCTTCCTCCACCAGCGACAGCGGCGCTCCGCCTAAGATAGCAGTAGCACTGCCTGAGGTGGTAGTGCTCCGGTCAACATGCTGCAAGCTAGCCTCATCACGAGAAATAACATGAGAAGGATCAGGGTGGTACCTCTTGAGCATCGAGACATGAAAAACATCATGCAAACCTGCAAACTCTCAGGATAGAGTGAGGTGGTATGCCACGGGTCCCACATAACGAGGACTCAACTTCCTTCTCTTTCCAAACTGCATCTTGCCTTTGTAGGAGTAGACGTTTAAGAAAACTTTATCTCCCACAGCAAATTTCAAGGGTCTCCTACGATTATTGACGTAGCTCTTTTGGTGGCTTTGGGCAGTTGCCAAATTCTTGCGGATGATTGCGACCTTCTCTATGGTCTCCTAAATGAAGTCTAGTCCTAAGTGGCACTGGTTTTTGAGTTCACTCCAACAAGTACGGGAACAACAAGGCCTCCTTTACAAAGCTTCATACGGGGCCATACTGATGCTAGAATGGTAGTTATTATTATAAGCAAATTACAAAGAGGAAGATACTCATACCAGTTATCATCAAAGTTGAGAATGCAAGCATGCAACATGTCTTCTAATGTCTAGATCGTACGCTCTGACTGACCATTCGTCTAGGGATGATAAGCGGTTCTAAAGTACAACTCAGACCCTAGAGCTTCTTGGAAGCTATCCCATGTTTAACTCCTATTGTAAAAAGATATATTTGAGACTCTTATGGTCAGTGTAGATTTTAAAAGTCTGACCATACAAGTAATGCCGCCATATCTTTAAGGTAAAGATAATGGCTGCCAACTCCAAGTTGTGGGTAGGGTAGTTCTGCTTATGAATTTTGAGTTGTCGGGATCCAAAGGCAACTACTCTGCCATGCTGTATCAAGACATACCCCAAACCAATATGAGATGCATTGCAGTAAACTTAGAATCTCCCCTAATTTTTAGGGAAGATTAACATAGGGACAAAGATGAGACAGCGCTTTAGTTCTATAAAGCTTTCACTACACTCATAATTCCAAACGAAGGGTACTTCCTTTCTGGTGAGTCGATTCATAGGGGCAATAATTTTGGCGAATCTGTCAATGAATCATCGATAGTAGCCTGTTAAGCCAAGAAAACTACGTACCTCAGCTACATTAGTGGGCAGACTCCAGTTGATCACTGATTCTACCTTAGACAGGTCCACAGAAACTCCTTCACTTGAGATTACATGGCCAAAAAAACTTTATCCAACCAAAGGGAACACTTGTATAGTTTCACATACAGTTGGTTTTAGCAAAGAGTCTCTAACACTTCAGCCAAATACACAATGTGTTTCTCATGGCTTTTGGAATACACTAGAATGTCATCAATAAAGACGATGACGTACCGATCCAGTGCGTGTCAAAAAACTTGGTTTATTAGGTCCATAAAAGCTGCTGGGGCATTAGTCAATCCGAACGACATCACCCTGAATTCATACAATCCATATCTACATCAAAAGACAGTTTTTAGAATATCTTCTTCTTTAACTCTCAACTGGTAATACCTAGTTTTGAGATCGATCTTAGAGAAGATCGTGGCTCCTTACAGTTAATCAAAGAGATTGTCAATCTGGGGTAAAAGTTATTTACTTTTAACAGTCACTCAGTTGAGTTCCCTATAGTCCACACAGATTCAAAGGGTACAATCCTTTTTCTTTACAAATAACATTGGAGTGCCCTAAGGAAAATGGCTAAGACAAATGAATTTTTGGGTGATAAGATCAGAAAGCTTATTTTCTAGCTCTGTTAGCTTAGTGTGACTCAGGTGATATGTGGGCTTCAAGATCGGCTGGGTCCCAGGTAATAATTTGATTAGGAAATCTATCTCATGTGGGCGAGATAGACTAAGAAGTTCGATGGGAAAGACATCAGAAAAATTACAAACAATTGGTATGGTACACACAGCAGGATTAGCATCCATATTTCTGTTCATTCATTTGTTAGAGAAATGATAATAACAACTTTTATTCTTTTTTTGGGGATCATAAAGTTATAATTTTATCTTCACAGTCTATTATAGCTCTATACTGTTCCAACCAATTCATTCCTAATATTATATTAAATCCTATAAAATCTAAAAGAATTAGGTTTACACATACCTCTATCCCTGAAATTTTTATCCTACAATCCTCATATACCTAATGAGCCTCTAGTAGTCCTTTAGAGGGTATTTCCACCACTAGCATTTTTCCTAGAGCTTCTGGTCTAAATTTTAGTTTACAAGCAAATGCATAGGAAATAAAAGAGTGAGTTGCACCAGTTTCGATCAAAGCCTTGGCAAATGTATTATGAATAGAAAGTATACCCTCGATGAGGACAAAAGTAGGAAGGACATCAGATTCATCTAAGGTGTACACTCGACCTTGTGCTATGGGTCAGGCAACATCCTTTAGTCACTGAGGGCAGTCTTTTATAAGGTGTTGGGTGCTTCCGCACTGATAGCAGGCATTATTGATACGCCAATAGGACAGGTCATCATGTGAGCGACCATAATGTTGACAGGTTTGGTTAGCTTAAGCAAGTGGAGCTGTAGGTGGGGGCAAGGTAGGAGAAAGGAAAATTCTGGTTCGTTTGTCTAGAGGGTTACTTACTAGGTCAGGTAATCTTTTTCTAAGCTATTGGGGTTATTGTTGGGCACGAACTCGGCCAAAGCATTGGTGCTTGGCCGGATAAGATCTTTGACCAACTGGGTATATTCAAGCACCTCCATATACGAGCTAGGTCTTAGCATCACGAGCTGGTCATAAATGTCAGCACGAAGGCCTTTGAGAAACTTCCTAACTTTTCAGCTTTCGAGGGTGACCATTAAAGGGGCAAACCTAGACAGTTGAACAAAACGGGCTACATATTAGGCTACAGATAGGCTTCCTTGGTGGAGGTCTTAGAGTTCCTCCTCTTTCTTTTTCTGAACATAAGTAAGGAAGAAATTATAAAAAAAAAGCGTCCATGAAAACTTCCCAGGTAGTAGATGTAGGTAGGATTTCTTTTTTAAGTCGCTACCAGTGTTCGATTTTACCGTTTAACGTGAAACCTGCAAGAAGTACTTTTTGTTTTTCAGTCAAATCTAGGAGAGAGAAGAGCTTCTCTATTTGTAGGATCCAAAATTCAGCTACTAAAGAATCAGGGGCACCTTTAAAGTGTGGGGGGTTAAGTTTCCTAAACTAAGCTATATTGTGGGAGATAGACTTATCTGTGTTTTAGAATTCAGGGGTAGGGGGTGGACAAGGGTTGGCTTGGTTTTGTCTTACGGTTGCAGTTAATCCTTGAATGGCTAAGAAAAGTTCTACAAATTCAACCCTGGTCGGATGATTCGGGGCTTCATGTCATTCAATACGCTCTACAGATGGTCTTTTCCATGTCATTCCTATAAAAGAAAAGAAGACACGAGTTGGAGGTTTAATCTTTGAAAAGAAGGCATATTTCTTCCCTAGGTACTCTAAAAAGTTTATCTACCCTAGGTCTCAGTGCAAGTGATTTGTTTTGTAAAATTCTACTCTGAAACCATCTGTGACATCCTAAGTGCTAATTAAGGTAAATGAGTATTAGATATAGATTCAGAATAACGAGTGCATGATAAAATTTATGTAGCAGAAGAAAATCATTACAAAACAATAAATAGTGAAATGCTTAGATTTTTGTGTCACACTTTGCGAAGTCGTTACAACTTCCATCTTTGAGGGCATATACAGATTTCCAACTACCTAAGTGGATTGAACAGTCAGATACAAATATGGCAATTTGTTCAAGCCCATTTTTAGTTGGCCAAACCATGGTACGATCTATGACCATGGTCGTACCAGTCATAGTGGCCCTAATAGATATCTACAGTCACGACATTACTTAGCCACGGGTGACCCCTATAGATAGTGCAACACCACTCTTGTCAGAGGGTACACCGTTATCCACTAGAAGTGGTCCTCTTATGTCCTTCCAGACTAGATTGGGGAGGAGCAAATAGATACCCCGAAGGGCAAGGGAAACAGAGATCCCTCAGAGATAAAAAACTTAACGAGACACTTAATGTAATATGTATATTAATACAGATACATTTCGAACCATACAGGCTTCATTCCACTTTCTCTTTTTTTTTTTCTTTTATACTTTTTACTCTTACCGATTACATATTATATTTATTACATGCACATTCATCAAGTGTCTGAAATTTACATAGTGTGCTTGAAAACAAGAACAATTTGACTCATTTGAACACTGAGGCATACAAAACAGGCAAATTAACAATTATATTAAATTAGTTTGTCTAAAAATACTCCCTAAGACATTGAAAGAAATACTAGATTATTTACCAAAACTTTGATGTTTTCTCCCTCATCGTTCTCTTTTTTTTCTCTTCTTCTCTCACAAGACTACTAACTTTCTCTCTCTCTCTCTCTCTTTCTCTCTCTCTCTCTCTCTCTCTCTCTCTTTCTCTCTAAATCTCTAAACCTTTAAAAAATAAAAGAATGGAAATGTGGTGAGGAAGGGCAATTTATAGAATTTTAAAACCGTTGGATTCACATCAAATGGAAAAATCTGGTGACGAGAGACGAGAAAAAGATGCTCGGTACAAAAAACGAGGGAGGAGGGCCTCCTCTGCCAGCGGTGGCAGCGGCGCACTGCTTAAGGTTGCAGTGCTCCAACCGGCATACTACAGGCTAGTCTGCAAGTGCACAGGTCTCCTGCCGCGTGCGCAGGGGGTAGCTTACGCACACGTAGGGCCTAGGCGCATTAGGCGCCACATAAGCTGGCCTACTGCACGTAGGCCTCAGGCACATAGGGCCTACAGGCCTGCACAGACAATGCGCACATAGTGTATAGCGCTTATGTGTGCACGACACGAACAGACTAGCACCGCACACTGTTCGTGCACCATCCGTGCAATATGCCTGCGTGGAAAGACCTTGTACCCTTGGGGCCTGTGCGCAATAGGCCTGCGCGTGCGATGCCCAGTACGGCTAGGCCCCGCGTGCATGTAGGCTAACCCCTGCGCACGTAGCAACAAGCTTGTGAGCCTACAAGCTAGCCTGCAGGGTGCCATTCAGGCACTGCCACCTCGGGTAGTGCACCGCCATTACCTTGGGCAGCGTGCCACCGCTGCTAGTGGAGGAAATTTTCCTCCCTCATTTTTTGTGCCAATAATCTTTTTCTGCATCAGATTTCACCAGTTGGCGCAAATCCAACGGTTCTGAAATTCTGTAAAGTGCCCTTCCCTTTTCCTTCTCCACATGTCTATTTTTTCCATTTTTCAAAGGTTTAGTGAGAGAGAAAAAGAGAGAAAGATAGTAAAATAGTGACAGAATAAGAGAAAAAAAGAAAAACGATGAAGAAGAAAACAATAAAATTTTGGTAAGAAATCTAATATTACTTTTGACGTCTTAAGGAGTATTTGTAGGTAAAAAAATTTAATATGATTGTTATTTTTTCTATGTTGCATGCCTTTATGTTTAAATGAGACGAATTGTTCTGATTTTTTAGAATTCTATGTGAATTGCCGATACTTGATGAATTTGCACGTAATAAATGTAATATGTAGTTCGTAATAATAAAAGTAAAAAGAAAAAAAAATAAAAGTGGAATGAAGCCTCTATGGTCCGAAGTATATCTGTATTAACATGCATATTACATCAAGTGTCTCGTTAGGCTTTTTATCTCTGAGGGATATCTGTTCCCCTTACCCTTCGGGGTATTTATTTTTTCCTCTCCTATCTAATCTGAAAAGATGTAAGAGGACTGCTCCTAGTGGATGACGACATGCCCTCTAACGAGAGTGGTATCACACTATCTGTAAGGGTCACTCGTGGCTAAGTAATGTCATGACTATAGATTCTCTATTAGGACCACTTTGATTAGTACAACCGTGGTCATAAATCATACTATGATTTAGCCAGCCAGAAGTGGGCCTGAGCAAATTGCCGTATCTGTATCTGATCTGGTCATTCAACTTGTGTAGTTGGAAATCTATATCTACCCTTAGAGATGGAAGTTTTTAATGACTTTGCGAAACATGACACGAAATATCTGTGCATTTCATGATTTATTTTATCTTATGTGCTAATATGTTATTTTGATATTCAAATAAATGGTTTTTCCTAATGATGAGTTTGGCAAACAAGAAAGCTAAACGGTAAGATGAAATAATAAAATTTTGAAATTTTACAATGTTAATTTAATACTATTTTTCTTACTGAGTATATGGAACTCACTCTTTCCATCCCTCCCCCCCAAATGAGGAAGAAAATGAGGAACTGTAGGCAGACCTACCCTTGGAAGTCTATGAGGATCCCGTGGATCCACAAGTCTAAGTGCATGACTGTTTCCACACTCTGATAAATTCCAATAACATAGTGAAAGAAGTGCCCCTTATGTTTTATATTTTGTTTCCACTTCTGGCCTCAGTGATGTATATATTTGGAACATTATAAATATTTGTAAGAGATTTGTTAAGGTTTGATTTTGCTGCAAAAATATTATCATGCACTTGTTATTCTGACTCTATATCTGACACTCATTTTCCTTAATTAGCACCTGGGATGTCACATGGTAACTAACCACAATCTTTTTTATTTTGAATTTTAACTAGCAGTTACCACTAATCCAATCGGGTTAGGTCTCATCATGAGTGACCCACTCGATTAAATCTAATACATCTAAATTGCCCAAGAAATGCTATAAATAGGCCTTTACCCATAGGATGTAAACACACCCTTTGATAATAAATTTGAGAGTATTCTTGAGAGCTTCAACTTTTCTTCTTTTGGCCATTTTGCTAAAATTAGCTTCTTTAAGTTCTTTGAGAAGCTAGAGTCTTCAAAAGTCTCGTTGAACCAAGGAGTGGGGATCCATTGGGATTGATTGGATCCCAACACATCAGTCTGAATTGTCATTTTTTGTGATCTATGTTTCGTTCTTTATTTTATGCTTGTTCCATTACATAATTAAGCGACTAATTTTTACTACTTGCTTAACACACAAGAGGCACACTCTTTTTTTTTCATGTGTGTTTGTTTCTGAGCTAAATAAGAAATCATAATCCTTTAGGGTTCCTTGCTGTGTCATAAAGACTAACGTTCAGACTTTATTCAAGTGATTCTAATTTCAAACACTCAACTCGACATATGAAACTGTTAATCAAGGGATTGCGAGGTAAACACGAGCGAAGATAAGGGAGAGTTTTTATCTTCACTAACGTCTTCTTACAAGTGCTTCGTAGTTTTAGCTCGTCAGAGAAACTCCCAACTAGAGTAGTAACCTTATTCTGTAGAGGGCCTTCAACTTGCACGTCAAGGACGAGGAATATGAACAAAGGGAGAACATTTTCCACACGCAATGTCTTGTTAATGATAAAGTATCTATAATGATCATTGAGAGTGGTAGCTATGCTAATGTGGCAAACACTCTATTCATGGAAAGAACAGGGTTGACATGCATCAAACATCCAAATCCCTACCGGTTATAGTGGTTGAATGAGTGTGGTGAAACCCAATTTACCGAGAAAGTCATAGTACCGTTCTCCATTAAAAAATATCACGACAATGTATGTTGTGATATCATACCTATGCATGCCAATCATCTAGTACTTGTGAGACCTTGGTAGTTTGATAGACAAGTTTAACATTACGGCTACACCAATGGATATTCATTGCGAAGAGATGGTCTGAATCATGTCCTTACACCTTTATCACCAAAAGAGGCACATAAAGATCAGGTTAAAATTAAACAGCCCTTTGATGAATACTCAAGAAGGATAGAAGAGAGAAAGAAGGTTGCAGAGAAATTCAATGGCCCACTAAGTGTAAAAGATGCCCAGCAAACAGCTAAAGATGGTCCATTGTGAGATAAACAAAGAGAGAAAACAGGGGAGTGTATTGATGACCAGGACCGAATGTTGAGGAATATCTCTTATAAAAATAGAAGTTCTATTGTACTTACTTATAAGGAGATTCATTTTGACCTTAACCACTCTTTACAAAGTCGTACTATTTTCCTCTTACAGATAATTACCATGGCAAATGGGTTACGAAGATTTGATCTAGATCCTAGAGGAATTGTGAATCAAGTAATGACATGCATCAATTGTTTACTAGAGAAATATAGTGTATTTTCTGTTGCTATCACTAAACAAACCCAAGGGCCAAACACACCCATCCTAGGAGGACAAGCTTGTGGATGACCCAAACGGCCCAAGCCTAGCCCACGACTCTCGCAGGCATTCTCCCACACAACCCGCATAGATCAGCCAGTGCGGACCTTCTGGGTAGCCCAAACCGACCGGCCTCCTTTTTTCCTTTTTAAATTATTTAATATTTACTTATTTTATTAAAATCTTTTTAAAAGGCTTGGGACCCACTTTTCAAAATACTCATGTGTTAAAATTAATTTCCACGTGTTTTAAATAGATTTCACATGGATAAATATTTTAATGTAAATCTATCCCTTAGAATTATTTAATTAATTTATTGGGATGGAATAATTATTTAATTATGTAATTATCCTAGACTAAGGTAGAATTTTACCTAGGTTATTATTTTATTAATTATCTCAAGATATTTGTACTCATCTATATTGCCAAGGCTATAAATAGACCTTTACCCGTAGGATGTAAACACAATCTTTGATAATAATTTTGAGAGTATTCTTGAGAGTTTTGGCTTTTCTTCTTTTAGTATTTTTGCTAAAATTAGCTTCTTCTAAGTTCTTCAGGAAGCAAGAGTCTTCAGAAGTCTTGTTGAGCCAAGGAGCGGGGACCAATTTATCGATAAGTCTGTGGCATTTTTCCTTTCCTTGTTTTATTTTCCTAGCCTTTGTTTTAGCACTCCTTTTAGGAATTGTAGATTCAATTAGAGGGAGGGGTTATTCTAGTGGTTATAGTTTCGATATTGCATACGTAGAGTGGGTTTCAGGAGTAGATTCGATCCTCCCCATACCCTCCCGAAACCTTCCGCTTAACTTGTAATGTGAACCCCTATTTATTCAGGCACTAAGGCTGTTTAAAACTCCTTAATACTTCGTATTTTTTATTTTTGGATAAATATCATACTTTATATTTTATTTGATTGAATAATTCTTAAAATTAATTATTTTATTTTATCGTAGGAAAAATTATATTTTATTTATTATTTAAAAGATTTTAGGGAAAAATAGAGAAAAAAGGTGGAAGATCCCACGAGAATGCCCAGGGGAAGGATCCCGCCTGCGCAAGCACTGTACTGTGCACACGACATGTTTACGCAACGCGCAAGTTGCGGTTGGTGCACAATAGGCCAACACGTAGCGCCTTGCACGTTGTAGGCTTGCGTGTATGGCAGGCTAGGGCAGCGGGCATTGCCTCAGGCAGTGCGTGCCGCCCCCTTGGGCATCGCATGTTGTCTTCAGATGGTGTGCGCAGTCAGTTGGGCGCCTCACCACCGCCGTTACTTGAGAGACGTGTCACTATCATTTGGGTGGCATGCCTCCTATTTTTACGCCATTGTCACATCGCATCATCCGTCCATCTGTCACATCCGTCAATCATCACATCTCACCTTCCCCATTGACTTTCTCTCTCCTCATCAGATTTTTTCATTTGGCATAAATCTGCCAGTCCCCATTTTCTATAAATAAGTACCCTCCCTTCACCATTTCCTCATCACTTTCATTTCCATTCTTCCATCCTCCAAGAGCTTTAGAGAGAGCGGGAGTGATCTAGAGAGAGAATAAGATGAGGAAAAGAGGAAAAGGCATAGGAAAAATATCGAGGTTTCGGTAAAGAATTTAGGATTTACTTTTATACATCTTAAGGAGCATTTCTAGACAAAATTAACAAAGTTAAACAAAAATTTGCATGATTATTTTATATGCTTAAGTAAAATGAGTTACGTTGTTAATTACAAGTTTTATGAACATTATGAATTGATTATCTTCGCATGTGAAATTTAAACGATTAAATGCTTGAGGTAAATATTGATATACAATGCAAATGACAGTTGAAAAATAATTAAGCATGAAATAATGTATAGACATGAGAAATATGTATTGGTATTGGCATGCATAATTTATAAAGTGGTTAAGTCAGGTAGGTTGAACTATAGGTGGAGGCAAGGCAGGAGGAAGGGCAACTCTAGTTCGTTTATTAGGGTGGCTATTTACTAGGTCAGGCAATCTCCTCCTAAGTTGTTGGGGTTGTTGTTAGGTACGGACTCGGGAAATGCATTGGTGCTTGGCTGAGATGAGATCTTTGACCAACTGGCATGTTCAAGCACCTTCGCATATGATATGGGTCTCATTATCACGATCCAGTCATAGATGTCAGCACGAAGACCCTTTAAAAACTTCCTAACTTTTCAACCTTCAAGGGTGACAATTAAAGGGGAAAATCTAGATAGTTAAACAAAATAGGCTGCATACTGGGCAACCGTCAGACCTCCTTGGAGGAGGTCTTGAAATTCCTCCTCTTTCTTTTCCTGAACATAGGCAGGGAATAAGTTTTCAAATAATACATCCATGAAAACTTCTCAGGTGGTAGGGGTAGGTAGGACTTTTTTTTTAAGTCGCCACCAATGTTCTGCTTCACCCTTTAACATGAGAGCTGCAAGGGGAACTTTTTGTTCCTCGATCAGGTCTAGGATAGAGAAGAGTTTCTCTATCTGTAAGATACAGACTTCGGCTACTAAGGGATCAAGGCCACCTTCAAAATATAGGGGGTTAAGTTTTCTAAACTCCGCTATGTTATGGGAAAAGGACCTCTTGGTGGTTTGGTATTCGGGGGCAGGAGGTGGAAAATGGTTGGTTTGATTTTTTCCTATTGCTACAGTTAATCCTTGGATAGCTCGAAAGAGTTCGATAAATTCAGCCCCGATCGGGTGATCCGGAACTTAGGTCACTTAGTATGCTCTACAGATGGTCTTCCTCGTGTCATTCCTACAAAAGAAAGGAGGACAAGAGTTGATGGTCTAGTTTTTAAAAGATGACTCATTTTTCCTAGGTACTCTAAAGGGTTTTTCTACTTAAGGCCTCAGTGTAAGGGATTTGATCCACAATTATTCTGCAATGATACCATCTGTGACATTCCAAATGCTAATTAAGGCAAATGGGTGTAAGATACAGATACAGAATAATGAGTGCATGATAAAATTGTATGCAGCGGAACAAATTAATACAAATCTCTTACAAATATATATATGAGTTCCAATTACATACATATAACTAAGGCCTGAAGTGGCATAAAATACAAAAAAAAATAAAACACAAAGGAATGCCACTTATTTCACTATGTTATTGGACTCATCATAGTACGGAAATAAGCATGCATTTAAATTTTGTGGATCCACGGCATCCTCATAGACTTCCAATGGTAGGTCAGCCTGCGGTTCCTCATTTTCTTCCTCATCTGGGAGGGGAGGGGCATGGAATGAGTGAGTTCCATATGCTCAGTAAAGAAAACATTATTAAATTAATATAGTAAGGTTTTAAAGATGAATTATTCTAATTTAAAAGCATACCGATTGGTCATCTCATAGACCTATCTTAAATTATGAAAATAGTTTGTTTATAAAGAAAATAGTACGTTAATATAAACAATCAAACATACATCATGCCAGATATAGAGAAAATCAAATAAATCATGAAATGCTTAGATTTTCATGTCATACTTCGCGAATTAGTTACAACTTTCATCTCTGAAGGTAGATACAGATTTCTAACTACTCAAGTAGAATGACCAAATCAGATACAGATACGGTAATTTGCTCAGGCACATTTTTGGTTGACCAAATCATGGTACAATCTACGACCATGGCCATACCAACCATAGTGGTCCTATAAGATATCTACAGTCACGACAGTACTTAGTCAAGGGTGACCCCTAACAGATATTCGCATTACCACTCTTGTCAGAGGGTACGTCGTCATCCACTGGGAGCGACCCTCTTATGTCTCTCCAGACTAGATGGGGGAGGGAGAAACAGATACCTCGAAAGGGGTTAGGGGAACAGATACCTCTCAGAGATAAAAATTTTAATGAGACACTTGAAGCATTATGCATGTCATTACATATATATACTTCAGACCATTCATGCTTTATTCCACTTTCTTTTTTTTTTGTTTCTTTTATTTTTCAAGGTAACAATACCAACTTCATATTATTTTTTAGTACATACAAATCATCAAGTGTCTATAAATCACATAGTATGCTTAAAAACAAGAACAATTCGACTTAACTGAACTATAACACAAAAGCACACAAAATAGACAAATTCACAATCATCATGTTTAATAATTTTAGTTTATTTTAAAATATCCCTTAAGATGTCAAAAGAAATACTAAATTCCTTACAAAACCTTGATGTTTTTCATTCACTGTTCCTCTTTTCTTTCGCTCCTTCTCCCACTAGATCACTTTCTCTCTCTTTCTCTCTCTCTAAGTCTTGAAAAATAAAAGAATGGAAGTGTGGGGAAGAATGGGGTGGGAGGACCTATTTATAGAAATTTAGAACCACCGGATTCGCACCAAGTGATAAAAATCTGATGAAGAGAAGAAAAAAAGAAGCTTGGCACAAAAACGAGGGAGGAGGGCTTCCTCTGCCGGTGGTGGTGGCGCACTGCCCAAGGCAGCAGTGGCCCGGCCGGTGCACTGCAAGCTAGCCTGCTGTCGCACAGGACTCCTGCTGCGTACGCAGGGCCTAAGCGCACTAGGTGCTGCGCGCGTAGGCCCCAGGCACACAAGGCCAATCTGCGCAAGCCTGCTGTGTGGACGGCGCGCGCATTGTGTGTGGTGCCTGTCCGCACATGAGATGATGTATGGATGGCCCGCTTGCGCATGACAAGACACGCGCAGGACCTGGCCCCATGCCCCATGCCCTGTGCATGTCCCATGCCTGCTATCCACCCGTGCGTGCCCGCACAATCTGCAGTATCCCGAGCAGGCAATTCTGCTTCCCCACAAGATTTCTTCTATTTCGCCGTTTTTCTAAATTTTTCCAAATTTTTTAAATAAAATTAAATAATAATAATTAAAATAAAATAAAATAAAATAAAAATAAAATAATTAAAAATCAACTAGATTTAGGAATTACGATAAATAATATGCGTAGTAAATTAAGTGAGTTTAATGTGGCCAAAGGCCCGAATAAGTAGGGTTTTTCAAAATAATTAAGTTCAACAATGGGTGGGGTGTTACAGATTTGGACCGTCGGATCAACTTAGAAGCAAAATCGTCTTTTCATGTCCAAGATGCAATTTTAGCCGTCGAATCTGGATTCCTCGGATCGTAGCCATAAGATCTAGGGTTTCATTAAAGGTATTTTAGTCTTTTCACATTTGTGAAATCATTGTCATTGGATCATATCTCTGTTTGATCTAGACTGTTTGCTCGATTTGTGATATGGGTCGTTTGATCGGCTTAGAACAAATACATTCATGTTATAAACATTTATTTACTAAATATTAAATGTAATTTGGAAGAATTTAGGGCTGAAAATATTCTTGTTTGGTAATTAAAATGGCGTAACATTCTTTTTACTATCTCACGAAGCTTATGTAGGTCATATATAAAAGGCAAGTATATATATAAACTTCTAAGGAGAGTAATTTCTATAATGAGAGGTCCTTTCTTGTTGGTTTGCCTTTCTCAAGCAAATGAATACCAATGAAGATGATTTATATTCAAATAAGAAAGAGCATTTAGAAATATTAGAAGTAAAAGAGAGGACAAAAGGCGTTTAGGAACAATTATGTGGAAATAGTGAAATTGCTTATTTTAGCCAAAAAGAAGGTACAAAGAGGGAAGATGTACAATAATTTGAGTGCTCCTGAAGATCCTAGTTAGATAAATCATACAAGGAGTCAATGTTTCTTATGCATTGAGTTATTAATTAATTAAACTTAAAGATAAATTTATTATATCCACTATTTTATAATCATAGATTCTCTAAATCTTATGGACAAAATTTGCATTAGTATTTCCACATGAGTTTGTGTAATCTTCATGTGCTTGTAATAAACCCATATGGAAATAAGAACTTAGAGATACGGATTTATGTGTTGGCCTTATTTTTATCAAGTTCATTTTTTGAATTAGATAGCATGATGATGATGATTGTGTGGAGCTTGAAAAAGGAAGTAACATGTTTACTTGATTGAGAGATTGATCAAAGGAAACTATTCAAAAAGAATGATAAAAATAAAATGTTTGTGGGTTACGAATAAATCATTTTTGAACCTCATAGAATCATCTTTTTACAAGCTACAATAGAGACCGTTGAAAGGAAGATGTTTTCGAGGACAATGAGATAATATGTTATAAATTACGTTCCTTCTTAATATTTATTTCGATGTACTTAAACCTCATTTCCCTCCTTTGATTTGAAATTTGTATAAATGAAAAATTAAATGTAAATGATCACTATCACAAACCTACACTATAGAAAAGAGATTGATAAATATGTAAGCAAAATAAATTTACTCATTTAGTCTACGCCATTTGGTAGGTACCACTCGCCTTCATACTTTGTACAATTTACTCATTTAGTCTACGCCATTTGGTAGGTACCTCACGCCTTCATACTTTGTACACTATAGAAAAGAGATTTATAAATATGTAAGCAAAATAAATTTACTCATTTAGTCTACGCCATTTGGTAGGTACCTCACGCCTTCATACTTTGTACAATTTTAAACTTTAAATCTCTTACTTCGATTATTATATGTTTTAGTGTCTGATTTGAATTTTAATATGATGGACGATAATTTTAAATTTTTAGAGTTTTTATTTTGGAGTGATAGGTTAAAGTAATACAAATTTATTAAATCTACATTAGATCTTATATAAGTTTTGTTATTTATAGAATTTTAGTTAGGTTTGGGTTTTCCAAAAATTTTCCTATATCCTACTTATTGTCATCCATACCACAAACCTAAACAAAATTGAAATCTACATGCAAAAGAGAAATAATGTTAAAAGCTAAGCCCATCTTATCTTAATAATGTTAAAATCTCACCTTCATAACTGAGCTATTTGGGTATAATTACTAATTTGTCGTTTTTTTAAAAAAGTATTAAGTTAATTCTTAAACTATTTTAGTATTGTCCAAATTTAGAAAAAAAATAACAATAAATTTAATTGATGATAATCACTCAACTAAAAATGACGAATTTAGGTCCCTTTCGAGAGGAGGAAGCCCAAACCATTTTGTTAACAACAAACTAGAGCATCTTTGCTTAAATTCCCTTCAACGAATTGTTATTTTCTAGATCATTTCGATGTTTTCTAAAATAATTAAAGCACAAAAAAAAACTTTTAGTAAACACTTTAAACCATTTCAATATTTTTTAAATCATTATTATTTTCACCATATTAAGTGAATTAATTAACTTATATAATTTTATATGAAAATACATATAGACTTGGAAAAAAAGAAAAATACAGAAAGAAAAAGAAAACATTATTAGGGGATGGGAAACACACATCAGTGCAGAATGCAGATCTTTTATCAATTACAGATAAAATATTAATTATAAATAAAATATTATTTTCACTATAAAATATCAATTACAAATAGAATATGAATATTAATTATTAATAAATATTAAATAAAGTGTTTATTTAAAATTATTGTAGAAGTTAAGATTAATACCATAGATAACAAATGGGAAAAAAAATTGATGTATATATATATATAAATACAATATATATGAAAAAGAGGTTTAAACGGGGTTACCTTAACTCCGACAGAGTTCCAGCTTAATTTAGAGCCTTTTTCTCCCAAAAATTTGGCAGAGTTCCGGTATTGTTTTAAGCTATTTCTATCCTAAAAAATATCCCTCACAACATGTAGAAACTAACTTTTAAAGTTCAATAGAAATATAATACAATTGATGGAGAGAACTTACCCTAAGCTCGCAGGTTCCCTTGTGCTGGTTATGAGCTTTCTTCCTCTTTTTATCTCTTTTCTTTTGGTTTCTTCCTTCCTCTCCCTTCTTCTCACAATTTAGGCAGAGTTTCCTCAAGGAAAAACTCCCAAATTCCTTCAAATTCCCCCACTTCTCTTAAGTAGGCTTCTTTTTTCTCTCTTTTTCTTCTATTCTCTCTCTCTCTTCTTTCTCTTTCTAACTTTGCTCTCCTTTACTCCAGAATGCATTTCCCATCTCTCCACCTCTATTCATAGGGGTGGAAAGCCCAATGGGTCGGCCAAGTGGGGTTTAGGTGGCAAATGGTGAGGTTGCCACCTCAATCCCTCAAGCTTATCCATTTTTCTCTCTTTTTCCCTCTTCCTTCATCCTTAAGTAATTTTAGAGTATTCCATCCTTATTCAAACACCACATACATCCTTATCCTCCTTTTATAAGCTTCTATACCAGATTTGGGCCTTATTCAAGTTATTTTCGACCGCCTTAGGCCCACTTACACCTATAAGGCCCAAAATTGTCGTTCATGTACATGCCTTCATTTCAAAACTCCATAACTTGCTCAATTCTTAATATTTTTGGGAAAGCGTATGCTTCATGTGTTCCTGAAGAAGGCCTCAATCACATGGGTTTTTTGTGGGCTTCATTCAGGTCCATTTGACTCACCTATGGCCTAATAAATCCTAAACGGTCAAAACTATCTTCTATATGCATGCCTCTTGGGTTTGGCCTCATTTCTCCCAAAGTTTCTTCTATGGACATTTTTCTTTTCCTACACACTTCTTCCTTAATGTCTTGGCTATTCCCCAATCACATTTGAGCCTCAAATGTTGTGTTGTTTGGTTTCGGTATATAAATGAACCCAAAAGGGTCAATTAGAGTTTCTTAGATAATTTCCTCCCTCACATGAGGGATTTCTCTCTCAATTCTTCACCCAACTATTTTATTATACTCCCAAAGTATTTTTTTTTGCTTTTTATGATATTTTTCTAGTCTTGAGAAGCATTCTTGGCTTTAGAAAACTCGGTTTCTTCTATTAAGAGAAAAATTCTTCTTAAGGGATTTCGGCTCTCTGAATCTCATCGTTTTCATTCTGTTTGGCTTAAAACTTGGTATGTGAACTTAAATTATAATTCTAATCACATGCACGTATACAATCATACATATCATATACTCGAGGCAAACTTAGGGGAGAGTTAGGTTATCACATATATGATCTTTTGTTTGATTTTCTTTAATACGATTATAAGCTTATTTGCATATGATTTATTTTAAAAAAATATTTTAAATATAGTTAATCTACACCATACATTTTATCTAGTATTACTATTCCCTATCCATATATAAATAGTTGTATACAACTGTAAAACCAAATTTACAAATATGAATGTATAAAGCTTCAAAATTAAGATATAGAAGTTAATCTCTATTTACTATGTATTTATTCCCATCTTTTTTTTTACCTTTTTTTAATTAAATAATAAAATTCTAAGTAAATGTTAAAAACAAAAATATTTTTTAATTAACAATAAAATTAATTTTTAACTGAATGCTAAAAAAGCCCAAGGTTAGGCCCAGTCGGTTAACTTTGCTTTGTCCAATATTTATTTTTCAAAAGTTGGAATCAACCTGCCTGAGTGTATAATGAATAGGCCCATTAGTTATATTGTTTTTGCTAAAGGCTCAATTTTTATATGTTGAGTGGCTAATTTTTGAAACAATATTGAAATTATGTATATTGGTTTATTTTCTAGGTAAT
This sequence comes from Carica papaya, assembly GCF_000150535.2. The sequence goes on along the minus strand of NW_019014661.1, from coordinate 1,101,502 downwards.
TTTGAATTTTATCATTATAACGTTTAAATAGTTTTATTATTTTCTAATTCTTTTAGAAAACATTTCAAGCAAATTTTAGTTTGTTCCTTCATTCGTTCTATCACATTAAATATATTTATAAATTATATTTAATTTGTACTTTATATATTTTCACATTTTTGTATTTCATATATTATATATTGTCAATTATCTATGTATTATATCCATGATACTTAAAAGATCCTAAAGAATCACATATTTATTTTTGTCTTGTTAGATAATTTAATGGACCTAATTAACTATTATATATATAGTTAAATCGACTATTTCAAGTAAGATGCACTACAGGGAGGATACTTTAAAAAAGATGATTCCTCAAGTTGTTGTAGGGGACTTCTTAATTAGTACATATATATATACATATAATATACATGTCCAAATTGCTTTCTTATACCTTTTTGAAGAAGACATAAGTAACGTTTCAAAATAAAACTTTTAGATGCACGTTATTAATGTAATGAAGTGTGCTTCTTGACGAGTTTAGAAGTAACTTTTAGGTTTATGATAATTAGTCAAGAAATGGTAATCATAATAAAATATGGTAATAAAAGTTCACATTCTTAGATATATACTGCTTGCCATATGTTAGCAAATTAATAATTTTTTAATTGAAAAGAGAATAAATAATCTTCTCATTTTTTTGAGAATTTTGTCACCTTTTTTGTTAACTTTTTTGTTAGTAATATCAATCACATCATTTTACTTTTATTATACATATTCATCAGTTTATATTACATCTTTTATATAATAATGAACAATGCGAACTTTGAACTTCATAAAATAACCAAATTGTATAAAACAATAACAAAAACCATAGAGAATGAGACATATCATGTTTCAAAAAAACTTATAAGTTTAAATTGCAAGAAAAATTTATTGATTTGACATTGATACAGTTAAAACACAAACAACATACCAGATGGAAGGAAATGATGAAGGTTAAAAGATTTAACAGACTAGGCCTTTAGTATAAAATTTCCTCCATCTTGATTTTTGTAAGTTGATCTTGGAGACAGACATGCAAAGAAGATTTTAAAGACTTTTGTTTGTTGTCATTCTTTTCTGCAAATTCTTTAAACTAGAAAAACCAATCATATTAATAATGCATTGGTAATAGAATATTTTCTTGGTGTATATCTATATGTTATATATGATGAGAAGAAAGCGAATTAGGCTATAGAACTCAATACCTTCATTTTAATGTTGATTGGTCCCATATATATTGAGAAAGTCTTAAGGCTAACCAGACTATTGAAAAGCTGAGTGAAAGAGTTCACAATCTTAGTGTCTTTAAACTAGGGAGATAATACAAATGTTACTAACAAAATATGCATCACTATTTCCACAAATATTTTTACATTAAACACAAATAGAACTAAAATACAGAGAAAATGAATTGAGAACATATCTTATATACTATCACATTATAATGAGTAAAGCCTTACCAAGTCAAACAAGTGCAACATGGTCTTGGGTCCTGCAAGCTTTTTCCAACATAGATCTTCTCTAGGTTTCCTCTTTGACCTCATGACTTGAAGATTAAGCGTTTAGAATATAACACAAATATCTAAATTTTTTTATTG